>JZKD02S2090618.1:316537-359407 GCA_000966675.3 Picea glauca
GTCGTTAATGATATTCTTATATGTGAATGCTCAACAACCTTTGTCTCGGTAATTTGTTGTTCTAGACAACTTATTCATCCTTTTGAAGATGAGAACTTGCTTCATTTGGCACTTTTTATATTGCCATAAAATATGGTGAAAATCTATATATTTCAAACTACAAAGATTCGAGAAATTTTCACTTGGACAAAGTTATCCAAATGACTAAGGAGACAAAATGTTTGCTTGGATAAATTTTCCTTATTTGTAGTTTTAGGTCCCTTTCCTTCAAATACAATTTCTATAAATTTCAAAAAGTGTCACAAAATAATGATTTTGGCCCCATTTTGTCTATTTCACTAAGAATCCCTTGGAATCTATCCAAATGATTTTATGGGCTTTCTTGTGTTCATCGATAGTCCTTGTCTAGATTTCATCACGAATGGAATTGTTGGCATAAAGTACAATATTATCATATAAAAACTTCATTGTGTCAATTTTAAGGAATTCAGTGCCAAATACACAAACTTGAGCTCAAGGAAATTTTCATAGACAACTTTGATACAAAATTCCATGTTAAATTTCATCTCCATCTGAGTCTGTATGCTCAAGTTATGCCCAAAATAAGGTTTTGGTTACTATATATTTTTTGCTATGTGCAAACATTTATTCATCGACATGGGTCGAAGGCCTCTCTCACATGAAAGAATTGATTTATTTCGAAGAAAATCATATTCTCATTCCTTGATCCATCTTTGATCTAAGGTTATTCTCATTCATTTCACGTCATCAACCCTATTGGTAATACATCTTTCTAGCATCAACCGCCTTTTAAAATATCCTCCCTCTTCTTCACTATTGGACCTTCCTTCAAACATTGCTCATTGAGCCTCCTGCCAACTTCGACCATCCAACCTATTCGAACCAAGTCATTAGGATCTTTTGCATCATTGACCAACATTTGAAATTCATGGCCAATTGAAACTTTCTGTTAATTTTGAATTTTGGCCCCTTTTCAAAGACTAAGTTGATTTGAAACTTCCACCCCGTTTGAGACTTCAACCATTGTTTAAAAATAAGGCCATCAGGACTATTTCCATGTATTTCATCAGTCATTGGCCACTTTTTAAACTTTTTCCAAATTCCATAATTCGAACTTAACTCCATTGGAAACTCTAAAACATCACCCATCATGAAAATTCAAACTTTGTGCCATTTTCCCTCTTATAAACTTCAAGGCATTTATGGACAAGGTCATTAGGCCTCTTCCAATATTTGGACCATGTTTTAACATTAGGGTCAAATTTAACTTCAACCCATTCTTGAAATTCGTGCCATTACAAAATTTTAAGCATTTCTCCAACTTTGTCCCACTTCTAAAGTTCAGGGCATTTTGGAATATCGATCTGCTTTTGAATTTAAGCCCCTTGAGCCATTCTGAAACATTGCACATCGAACAATTTTAAAACTTTAGGCCATCGACACTTTTTTGAACTTCAATCCATCATACCACTTTTTAAACTTCATCTAATAAAAATACTTTGAACGTAAGCCCCCTGAGCATTCTGAAACAAGGATAATGGGCCACTTTGGTATGGGGGCATTAAGCCATTTCAAAATATTGAGCTTCTTATGAACTTTTTCAAAACTTAATAGGAAGGCCATGATTTCAGCACTTGGACCTAAAACTTTACGCAACTTTATGCAACATGCAACTTTATGCAACAATGCAACTTGGTAATACTTCTTTCCCTGACCATGGACAAGACCTAAGTTCCATACATGGTGTGAAAAAATTGTGAATGACACCCATATCCCACCCAAGCACCATAGTCTATTAAATAGGATAGATGTGGTGGTTTGAGGGCTTGGTAATGGAAAAATGAGCCAAAGAAAATATGTTTAGGACCTAAGGCATCTCTAGTCATGGTACACACCTTGAGACCTATTCTTATTATGAAAATGTACCAATGGTTCCAAATGCAACTATATTGTAACTATATGACGGATAGGTGTGGCAATTTCAACTTTATGAAACTAAATGCAACTATATTCAACTATGTTGGTACTATATTGCAACTATATTTCAACTTATGCAACTATATTGCAACTATATTCTCAAATATTGGTGAGTGGTCAAATGCACCTATATTGCAACTATATTGCAACTATATGAAACTATATGCAACTTATGCAACTATATTGCAACAATTTCGTATGCAACTATATGCAACTATGCAACATGCAACTTATGCAATGTCATCAACTTTTTGGAACTTATGCAACTTTACACAACTTTATGAAACTTATGCAACAATGCAACTTATGCAACTATGAAACTATATGCAACTTATGCAACTATGAAACTATATGAAACTATATGACGGATAGGTGTGGCAATTTCAACTTTATGAAACTAAATGAAACTATGAAACTTATGCAACTATATTGCAACTTATGCAACTTTACGCAACTTTATTGCAACTTATGCAACTATATTGCAACTTATGCAACTATATGCAACTATATTGCAACTATATGCAACTAGGTGTGGAAATTTCAACTTTATGCAACTATATGACAGATAGGTGTGGCAATTTCAACTTTATGAAACTAAATGCAACTGTGTTGGTACCAAAAATGTATATTGGCACAATAACTTATCTTCTTGTTTTAACGAGTGTAGGTACGACCAAGTAGGTATCTGTCAGATCTATCTTCCTCGAGTGATGATCAAGATATAGTAAGAGAGGTTGAAAGTGAGATGTGTTGTACTAGATCTACCGGTTCTAGATCAACTATATGCAACTATGCAACATGCAACTTATGCAACTTACGCAACTTCATGGAACTTATGCAACTTATGCAACTTAAGAAACTTCATGGAACTTATGCAACTTTATGCAACTTATGCAACTATATGCAACTTATGCAACTATATGACCGATAGGTGTGGCAATTTCAACTTTATGCAACTAAATGAAACTATATGCAACTGTGTTTGTACTATATTGCAACTTATGCAACTATATTGCAACTATAATGGAACTATATGCAACTATATTGCAACAATTTCGTATGCAACTATATGCAACTATGCAACATAACTTATGCAACTTAAGCAACTTTATGGAACTTATGCAACTTTACACAACTTTATTGCAACTTATGCAACTATATTGAAACTTATGCAACTATATGCAACTTATGCGACTAAATTGCAAATATATGCAACTAGGTGTGGCAATTTCAACTTTATGCAACTATATGATGGATAGGTGTGGTAATTTCAACTTTATGCAACTATATGATGGATAGGTGTGGAAATTTCAACTTTATGCAACTAAATGCAACTATATGCAACTGTGTTGGTACCAAAAATGTATATTGGCACGATAACTTATCTTCTTGTTTTAATGAGTGTAGGTACCACCAAATAGGTATCTATCAGATCTATCTTCCTCGAGTGATGATCAAAATATAGTAAGAGAGGTTGAAACTGAGACGTGTTGTACTAGATCTACCGGTTCTAGATCAACTAGGTTGGAAAAGGTAAGGAAACGATTTCATACCCGCATGCAAATTTTTATTGCCAACGAAGGGTCGTGTAATTATGATGCTAAGAGCATAGGTGACATTGAGTTGTCCTTGATGTATAAACATATAGTGCAACGATGGGAACCTAAGGAGCTACCTGAAGTGGACACAAATTTCTTCATCAGTGGGAGGATGTATTGAATTGTTCCTTCGTCCTTACATGGATTGGTGTTATTTTCCATGGATGGAATAAAGGTCGGCTATGGCACTGTAACTAAATTGATGGAGTATGTCGGACAATTATACAAATACAATCACTGGTTGATGTTGGTCCGATATACGCAAAGTATGCGGAGATACAGAGTTGTCGCAAATTATATACAACTACTAGATAACAATCAAAATAAAGGGTCAACTATGTATATTGATGGAAGGCCAAAAGCTACTGGAAACATTGCGGGCTTTATAAATAGTACACGACCAGTGGCAACAACTAAGAAACCGAATTACATATTTGAGGCATGCAAAGGAAATCGTATATTTGTATGTGATACAAAAACAATAGTTCCAGGTGAAGAGTTGTTGATCGATTACAACTTAAATCGAATAGATGGAGAAGGTGACCGTGGAAAGACACCCACTTCGCCTCAACAGGTAAATGTTAAATACACTAAAAAATTATGACTAGAACAACTAAATTTCAGAAATTTCATTTTTTTTTTCTGTTATTACTGCATTATTTCATTTTCTTAATGTTAAAGGTGAATTTCATAACTTTTATTGATTGATTTATTGTGTCAACATTTGTCCAGGGTGACCGTGGTAGAAAATCACCCACTACATCTCTCTAGGGTGACCATTGAAAGGCACCCACTTCGCCTCAATAGGTAAATGTTAAATACACTAAAAAATTATGACTACAACAACTAAATTTCAGAAATTTCATTATTTTTTTCTATTATTACTGCAATATTTCATTTTCTTAATGTCACAGGTGAATTTCATAACTTTTATTAATTGATTTATTGTACCAACATCTGTCCAGGGTGACCGTGGTAGAAAATCACCCGCTACATCTCTCCAGGGTGACCGTGGAAAGGCACCCACTGTGCCTCAACAGGTAAATGCTAAATACAGTAACAACTTATGACTACAACAACTAAATTTCTGAAATTTCATTATCTTTTTTCTGATATTACTGCAATATTTCATTTTTTAAATGTTACAGGTGAATTTCATAACTTTTGTTGATTGATTTATTGTGTTAACTTCTGTCCAGGGTGACCGTGTCCGAGTTTCACCCGCTACATCTCTCCAGGGTGACTGTGGAAAGGCACCCGCAGTGCCTCACCAGATAAATGTTAAATACATTAACAACTTATGACTACAACAACTAAAATTTCTGAAATTTCATTATTTTTTTTCTGATATTACTCCAATATTTCATTTTTTAAATGTTATAGGTGAATTTCATAACTTTTGTTAATTGATTTATTGTGTCAACTTCTGTCCAGGGTGATCATGTCTGAGTTTCAACCGCTACATCTCTCCAGGGTGACCGTGGAAAGGCACCTACAGTGCCTCAGCAGGTAAATGTTAAATACAATAACAACTTATGACTACAACAACTAAATTTTTGAAATTTTGTTATTGTTTTTCTGAGATTACTGCAATATTTCATTTTTTTTTATGTTAGAGGTGAATTTCATAACTTTAGTTGATTGATTTATTCTGTCAACATCTGTCCAGGCTCCCATAGAGGATATTGATGAGGACGAAATATGTTATTTGACAAACCCAATGACAACTGTAAAGAAGGACTTGAAGAAGGCTAGCATGGAATATCTGGGTTTGATTAGCAAAATACCCCTGACACAGTAGGACAGGGAAAGAATTGTAGAGCTACAAACTACAATAAATAATTTTGGGGTAAGTGGCATCTTTACATATTTTTATTAGCTATGACAATTTCATATCCGTTTTTTAGTTTTATATTTTGTATATGAATTGATAAAGAGAAGGTTTTTGTTTGTAGGAGTTTTTAAACCCCGTGCGTGGGGAACTTGTTGATCATGCAACTACTATAGGTAGCAGTGAGGGTCCAATGAAAAAAAAGGTCGACATAGAAAAGTGCAAGTGAGGCTTTTTGAGCCTCTTGAGGTTCCCCTAGAATCCATTAATGAGCGGAGCGATTTTGACCGGCATGACATGCCAGAGCATGATGAGTCTTATACTGGGACTCCACATGATGACTCCAGAGAGGAACATAGTGTAGGTGGATCCTATTCTGCATGGAGAAAAACGAATTAAAAGCACAAGATCACTAGATGTCACCTTTCTGGTGGATGACGCATGTGTTGCAATAAAGATTCAAAAGATTGCAGGTAATTATCCCATTAATTGATTCATTTTTTTCATGAAATTGAAATCGACATTTGTTGAGATTATTAATTGATTAATGGATAACACGTTACTGTAGGAAACAATGTTTTCTATAGAAACTTACATGAAAAAGAATTGGAGTTGTTTAGCCCCACCATTCGCACACGGTGGAATGGCCAAGATAGAAAGAAGAAAGATGATTTAATAGATCACATGGTAAACTTGTTTGACAACACTTTCAACAAGAAAGTGGATACAAAGTTGGCCGGTGAGAATTTAAAATACACCAGGGCCCAGTATAGGGATAAATTGCAAATAGACCTCAAGCAAGAGCACCCTCCCAGGGTTCTCAAGAAAGAGTGGAAGGTGCTAATAGAGGATGCAAAGGAGAACTTGTTAAAAAAATAAGCACGACAACCACGAGCTGGTCAAGCAAGGTACAAAACATGTCATATTATCAGTGAAATATGAGCATTTATGTTTTTCTTTCCCGTTTTAAGTAACAATAACGATATCTAATGTTTTTCAAAAATTCCATATGTAGGCTACCAGACACATCCAAAGAAACAAAGGCTAGAGTGGAAAAACAAGACCAGCATAAACTAGGCCAGGGTGGCTACAGAAAACTCAAAGCTCGAATAGTAAAATTTAAATGATTAACTGTGGTTAATATTTATTTAACAATAATGAAGAAATACATGTTTTTTTTATTGGTATATTTAATGGTGTTATGCATTGCAATTAAATATGTTCGACATTTCTACCACCAAGGAGGACCTGAAGCTTGGTTACAAACATGGTTTTAAAAGTCTAATTGAATATAGAAAAATCTTGGGCCAGACTCCTATCTCCCCAGCCACGCATCTTTGTTTCCAATAATCTAATCTGAAGGATGATTCTTCTGTACTCGTCTGCTAGGTGTCTTTGGAGGCACTTGTTGAACTTGCTCTTCTTATTCTGTCAGTTCCTCTTCATATTTCCCTTCTACTTCTTTTTCATCTTCTGGTTCTTGTTCGTAAAGTTGTTCCATTGATTCATCTTCTTCTTCCTTTAATTCTTGTCTACATATTTCATCAATTTTTATGTTGACGATTTCCACAACTTTGTTCAATATTAGGTTGTAACACTTGTATGCTTTCTTTATACTTGAGTAACCAACAAGTACTCATTTGTCCACACGATATTCAAAGTTTCCCATTCTGTCATCTTCTCTTTTGATGTAGCATTTGCTTCCAAAAACTCTAAAGTGCTTCACATTTGTTGGTCTTCCTTTCCATAGCTCATAGGGAGTTTTGTCAGTGTTGTTTATGAGCATTACTCTGTTTTGAATGTGAACTGTTGTATGCATTTCCTATGTCCAAAATATATATGTCAATTTGGAATTCATTAGCATTGTTTGATCCATTTCCTATATTGTCATGTTCTTTCTTTTAACAACTCCATTCTGTTGAGGTCTCCTAGAAACAAAGAATTAACTTTTTATTCCATTCATGTTGTAGTAGTCCATAAATTCATTTGAAGTGAACTCTCCTCCATTATCATATCTCAAGCATTTGATATTTGAATCCATTTCATTTTCAACCATTTCCTTGTAGACCTTGAAGTTTTCAAAAGATTTTGACTTATTCCTGAGAAATCAAACTGTGGTAATTCTTGTATAATCATCAACTAATAACATAAAGTATTTATCAAATTTTAAACCCTTTGTTGTAGTTGGTATAACTAAATCAGTATGCACAATTTCTAGTGGTCTTGTCATTGACTATTCTTTTGATTTAAATCTAGTATTTGTTTTCATTCCTTGTTGACAATGCTTGCATAAAGTGTTGTTTGGTTTCGTGATCTGGGTAATTTCTCTAATTGCTTCCCTTTTGTTGACTTTGACAAGGTTATGAAAATGTTTGTGGCCCATTATTTTGTGCCATAGCCAAGTTTCATCTTCCTTTCCTAGGCAATACTTTTCATTTCCAATTTCACTTAATACATATATGTTGTTTGAAGTTCTCACAGTTGTTGCAATTAATCTTCCTGTATAGTCTTTTCTTATCTTGCACTTTTTTTAATCGAAAGTAACTTTATGATCTTGGTCACACATTTGACTCACACTTAGAATATTATGTTTCATATTTTTTACTAGTAGAACGTTTTTTGCCTTGGTATTCTTGTTCCCAATTCCGACTGTGCCTTTTCCAATGATTTTAGCTCAATCATCATTTCCAAAGGAGACTGGTCCATCTCTTTTATTTCTTAATGTAAGAAACTTGTCTCTATCACTTGTCATGTGGTTTGAACAACCACTATCAACATACCAACCACGTTTCTTCTGCTTAGCTTGTAGATCGAGTGTTCATTCTTCATTTCTATACTGATTCTGCTTTATTATCCATGTCCTTTTATAAGGTTCCTGTCTGTAACTATTGTTGTTCTATTGTGGTTCTCTAGGAGGGAATGTCATTCTACAATCTTTGGCCATGTGTCCAAATTTTTTACATTTGTAGCATTCCACTTCAGTGCTCAAAGATTCAAACCTGTTGTAGCTTCTTATCTATGTTTCACTAGTCCTTCTTGGATAACCCTTTTGTGTATGACATTCAAAGTTGTTTATGTTCTTGTTGTTAGCTATGCAATTCACATTTTTATGTCCAAAAGTATTACATGCATAAAATAAACCAAAAACAATAGTTTGATACTTGGGAGTTGAAGATCTTATGAAATGAGGTACTCTTATGAATCCTTCTTCTTCCTAAGGCCTATCTATTTCTGTCGATTGTTTATTCTGAAATCCGAATCTTCTCGGTGGAGGAGTGTCCCTATAATTTTATTCGTAGACCTTCTTGTCCCCTTTGATTGTTTCTCCATAGATTTTTGGATATGTTTCTTGTTTTTTTGTTTTAGACCTCGATCCCTTTTCTTTCTGATTGTATCCAAGTCTAGACTTGTCACTGGATGAGTTTTTTTAATGTTGATAATGTCATTCAAAACTTTTGAGTTGTTCTACATATTTTTCTTTTGAAGATCCTTTCTTAATATGACAATTTTTTCTTCCAAATTTCCAATGAGATTGTCTCTTCCTTCCATCTGTTCTTTGAGTCCTTCTTCAATTCTTTTATGTTATTCAATTTGAACCTTCAAATTTGTGATCATTTTCTCTAGTTCCTGAGTGTCTTCTTTCTTATCTAGTTCCGCTTGTTTTTATTCTTTTCTCTTCTGATAACTTCTATGGCACGCAACAATTATTCTCGGTAATCAAATTTTGCCTCTTCATATTCTTCTTTGGAGTCTTATTTATCAGACTCTTCTACTACCATGAATAAAACTCTTTCTGTCTCACTCTCACTGACTCCATCTTCATCTGATGATGAGATGTCTTCTTTGGTGAATAAGATTTTCTTGAAAACTTTCTTTGTGGTTCTTTTTACTTTATATGTTTGTTTTCTATTTGAGTAACCTTCATCATTTCTTTTTTTTTTACGAGGAAATTTGTTATCAAAATGACCAATATCATCACAATTAAAATAAATCAAATGAATCTTACCTCTATACCTGTCATTGGTTCCCTTGTTCAATCTTTTGACAAATTTGGCTGCTTCTTCATCATCTTCCGAGACGTCACTGTTGCTGATATGTTTTTTTTCTTTTTGCTTTCCCTTTTGATTTGACCTTTTGGATGCTTTCAAGGCTACTTCTTTTATATATGGATTTTCTTGTTCAGTTCTCATTTCATATGTTCTGAAGATTCCATGTAGTTCATCCATTCTTATTGAGTTTATATTTTCTAGTGTTGATATCTTAGGGTAAAATCTCATAGGAATAGATCTTAGTACCTTTTGAACAATTACAGATTCTTTGATTTCTTCTCTTAATCCCAATATTGCATTTATTGTTTCATCGAATCGTAAAAAGTAAGCTGCAATATTCTAATCTTCCTTCATCTTTAGTTGTTTGAACTAACCTCTGTAAGTTTGAAGCTTTGCTACTTTGACTTTTGAATCTCCTTCATAAATATTTTGAAGTTTGTCCCAAATCTCTTTAATGGATTTACAATGTGCAACTTTGGTGAATATTGATTCTCCAAGACCATTAAGAAGTGCATTTGTGGCTTTGGCATTATTCTAATCGAGTTTCATTGCTTTGTCATTTGTCGGTAGAACTGTTGGTGTTGTGTATCCATCTACAATTGATTACCAAATTTCAAATCCCTGTGCATGTATATATGTATTCATGCTTATGCTCCAAAATGCATACTTTTGTCCATCAAACTGTGGTATTCAATTTTTATACATGTTGTTTCTCTCCATGATCTACCTTTCAATGGTTAAACTGATTTCAGAAGGAACCCGCTCTGATACCAATTGTTGGATTACTGAGAGGGGGGTGAATCGATAATAGAGAAATCTAATCATTTTTAACCATATAATGCAAGTGTTATATCAATGTAGCATTATCATCCAATATTTGCAGAGTAAATAAACAATGAAAAAATGAACAATCATACACATAAACAATACACCAATGTTTTTATGTGGAAACCCAAAGTGGGAGAAAACCACATAACACTTTTTCTTATATGTATCGAAGTTTGGGTAATGGACCCAAGTTTGTTTGAAGTAACTTGGGTCCACATCAAAACTCATACCATTATATATCAAAACTCATACCATTATACATCAAACAAACTTGGGTCCATTACCCAAACCTTTGTGCTGCCAGAATTTGCTGCCAAACTTTCTTCAAGGGTTGACATCAATGACAACCAGCCCAATTAATCAACAGAAAGGGTTAAGAATTTAAAAGAATAACTCAAAGATATAACACTCCTTGATAATCATATCAAGTTAGAAAAATCATCCTTAAAAGATAATATTTCATAATTGTAAAGAGACAAGGAGCAACTAGAATCTAAAAAGAAGTTTCTATCACTTAAAGCCAGAAAGTGGTATATGCAGAGTAGTCTTAGTAGGATTAATATCAAAAGATTAAGGACCAAGATAGAAAAATAAATAAGTGGACAGGGTCAAGCCTTAGGCTTGAACATTTTGATATATTCCTTAGACAAAACCTGAGGAAGGGGACCAAATTTTTGAAATTTTGACAAAGGGAGCATAATAATTTTGGTTGCATGAGGACATGCAACATCTTCCTTGTGGGGGAGATGTTGAGTCCTCAAAATGGAATCATTTTCTCATAGCTCTATATTTTATTCCCATTCACAACCTATATATGCCTTGTTTGTATTACACTTTACTCCTTTCTTCCACTTAAACATGATCAACTACAGAATATATGCATTGAAGAAGGTTATAGGTAAAATTCTCTATTCTTATGTTAATTACTTACTTCTTAATGCACACTTTATTTAATTCATATTAGTGGATAATCAATATTGAATCCATGCATCCACTATTGATCCATATTTGATTTAAAAATCTTCACATGAGATATTTAATATGCATTGTATCAAGAGATCCATATGATATGGATCTGGGTGATCCTATTCTAATTGTATAAATATTAGTGATAAAATCCTCAAAGAGAGTTACCATTGTTGTATTGTGTAATTGAATTGTTGTAAAACTCATTTGTTGATTAATATAAGCCTCTGGTTACTTCCATTTTCATTTGTTATTAATCTGCATTTTATAGAACTTAGTCTTATACTATTTAGTTTAATAGTGTACCCCAAATCAAGAGGCCTCCCTATGGAGGAGCGCACTATTCCTTTAATTTATGGTATTGTGATTTCATTTATTTGAGTTGTGTGATTTTTAATTTTGTTATTTATTTTCTGCAATGAATTCATTTTTGCTTTGCACATGAGCAACTGATTTCACAACCACCAATTGAATAATTGATTGTTATCATCAACAAGGAACTTCATGGTGTTAAATAATTGAGGAAATATCATGAAAGTCCAGTTGATTGTTGGTTATACATCTGATAATTACTTATGGGTTCTTTATAACTTTGTTTTGCATTGTTTAGCAATACTCTATTCTTTCTGCAGCTGAACCAGTGTACAATTTACTTTCCTTTTGCATGATTAGATAAAAACTAGTACCTACATATAATTTTCATTGCACTTCATCATTTTATGATCCCTAGGTCGATAATTTAATGTAAAATAGTTCATCCAATTGGACAGACTGACAATTAATACTTAAATCTCATTGATAAGATATAGGAAAATCCATATTTTCCCTACTCCATTATATTTGGTCACCAACTTCTCATAATCATACAAGATTCACTCCATAATATATCCTAGAGACACAATTCTATCCTATCATACAAATCTTAACCATTATCTCATCATTATGAGTATCTAACTTGACGAAATCAACATAGTGCTCACAAAATCCTTTTGTCAAACAAATTGCACACAAATGTAATACTGGACATTCGACAATTCACATACTCAACCAATAACAATATAGTTTTAAAATATTTCTCATACCACTCTATGTTGTGCTAGGATCCTCTTCCCTTAAGTATTGGGGAATAACCTCTCTAAATTTCTTCACTCCTCTTCATTTATAATTGTTGGGTATGTGTTATATTATTTGCACGAGTAATAGTGTCGCATGCCTCAGAAAACATGTCACATATTTAGGTGGTTTTTCGGCACATGGCTTTTGCCGATGGTTTTCTATTTCTGGTTAAGGAATTAGGGTTTTGGACTAATCCAGGTCGTTGGGTTAGGGTTTTGTATGCCACTGGATCCTATATGTATATTGTATTGTAAAAAGTGTATCACAATGAATGAATATAGAATATGTTGGTTTTCCCAGTTTGGGTTTCCAAGGGAAAAATTTCATGTAATGTTTGTATTTTCCATTGTATCTTTTCTATTCTTTTTTGAATATTTGTTTGTAGTAGATATTGTACAAGGTTAGAATTTACATTTAGTATTGTAGCTTTATTGTCTTCAAGGGGATGCCTTTCTGGTCCAGGGTTTGGCTCGAGACTGTGATAACCCTTGTTACAATGGGAGATCTGCGGTATTGATTTTTCAGGTGAAAAGAAATGGCAAGAAATTTGAAGATGGAGATCGAGAAGTTTAATAGGAAAAATTTTGAGTTGTGGAATCTCAAGATGGAAGATCTGTTGCTGGACAGAGATTAATGGATCATAGTAGATCCAATTACTGCACCTACAGGAACTTCTACAGATGATTGGAAAAAGTTGGATCGGAAGGCAAAGAGCACAATCCGACTGTGTCTCTCTGATGAAATATTATTGAATGTGTCAGAGGAAGCTATAGCCAAAGATTTATGGGAAAAGTTGGGGAAGATGTATCAGTCTAAGTCCCTAGTAAATAAACTATTCCTGGGACAGAACATGTATAACCTGAGGATGAGAGATGGAGACTCGGTGGAAGAGAATTTGAACACATTCAATATTGTGGTAAGTCAGTTAGTATCTGTTGAGATTAAAATTTCAGATGAAGATAAATGTATTAGTTTGTTGTGTTCTTTACCAGACTCATGGGATAGTCTAGTTGTGGCCATAGGTAGTAATAAAAATTCCTTGAAGTTTTAAGAAGTGGTCTCATCCTTGTTCTCGGAGGAGATGAAACAAAAGAATATGAAAGGACATAGGACAGATGCATTATTTGCAAGAGGACGTTCCCAGGAAATAAATAGATCTAATTTCTCAAGTGAGATATCTAAGTCTAAGGGCAGATCTGAATCTCCTGGAAAGTTTGTAAGGGTATGTTGGATATTTGGAAAAAAGGGGAACTACAAGAAGCAGTGTAGATCTAAAGTTGAGAAAAAGAAGGGATCTGAAGAATCTTCTTCTACAGAAGAAAATACATCCAAGGAAGAAGGAGGGATGTGTACTTGGCCTCTTCAAGCACACATGCAGATCATGAGGCATGGTTGGTTGACTCTGGTGCATCCTTTCATATGACTCCCCATAGGGAGTGGTTCTATGAATATGAAAGCTATGATGGAGGCAATTTTTTCTTAGGTAATGATTTGACAACCAGAATCATAGGATGAGGAAGAGTCAACTTGAGGCTCATATATGGAAGGATTAGAACACTGCATGGTGTTATGCACATCCCAGTTTTGGCTAGAAATTTCATTTCTGTAAGAAAAATGGATGATGCAGGGGTAAAAACAATATTTGAAAAGGAAACCTACAGGATGGTTCGAGGAGCAATGGTGTTGCTGAAGGGATTTTGGTTTGGAACTCTGTATAATATGAAAGGAAGCACTATTAGTGATGGGTGTAATAGTTCCATTTTTCCTGATATTGGAGTTGAAGAAGAAAGAAATCCTACAGTCTCTGGAGAAAAGGTTATGCTGTGGCATCAAAGATAAGGGCATATCGAAGAAAAGTGTCTTCGACTACTACATGGTAAAGGTATGGTTGAAGGTATGTCTAACTGCTCTCTGTATTTTGATTTATGTGAACATTGTCTATATGTGAAGTAGAATCAGGTAAGATTCCCCTTAGGTGCAACGAGGGAAGAAGGAATTGTACACCTAGTTCACAGTGATGTTTTTGGACCTGTTTCGGTCCCATCATTCGGAAAATCTATGCACTATGTGTCATTTATAGATGAATTCTCGAGGAAAACTTGGATATATTTCCTCAGGAATAAATATAAAGTCTTTGATAGGTTTAAAGAGTTTAAGGCTCTTATTGAGAATCAAACAGAGAAAAGAATTAAGGTGTTGAGGACAGATATTGGCGGAGAGTTCTGCTGGAATGAATTTGAAGAATTCTATAAGAAGTGCGGTATAGAAAGGCAGAATACTACTCCATATACACCTCAATAGAATGGAGTTGCAGAAAGGATGAACAGGACACTGATGGAAAAAGCAAGGTGCATGCTTAGCGGTGTCAGGTTAGGGAAAGAATTCTGGGCAGAGGTAGTGGGTATTGCATGTTACATGGTCAACAGATCACCCTCATCAACGTTGGATGAAAAGACTCCACAAGAGGTATGGACTATTAAGGAACCTTCTCTCACACATCTCAAGGTATTTAGCTGCAATGCATATTTTCATGTTCCAAAGGAAAACAAGAGTAAGCTTGATAAGAAGGATTAAAAGTGTATCTTTATTGGATATAAATATGGTCTCGAAGTTTATAATATTTGGAACCTAGAAACTAAGAATGTAGTGTATATCCGAGATGTGGTATTTAGAGAAATGAAAGATGTTGTTAAACAACAATTCCTACCAAGTAAGGAAGAACCAAAGAAAACAGAGTTTGATTTAAAGGATGATGAATCAGACTCTACAGAAGAACAGGAATCAAAAGAACAAGATCCTCATACTCTAGTATCGAGGAGATAGGCTCGAGAAAGAAGGCTAATGGAAAGGTATACTCCATCTATTTTTTGTTCAAATTTGTCTTTGTCTATTACTGATGATGATCCTAGAACTGTAAGGGGGGCAGTGGATTAGGAGGATGAAAATATCTGGAAAAGAGCCATGGATGAAAAATGGAATCTTTGTATAAGAATGAGGCTTGGGATCTAGTGGAGTTTCCCACTGGAAGAAAACCCATTGACAGAAAATGGGTATTTAAAAAGAATCTAAATGCAGAAGGAAAAGTGGATAAATACAAAGCTCGGTTAGTAGCAAAGGGTTATTCCTAGGTTGAGGGAATTGATTTTGGTGAGATTTTTTCTCTTGTTGTCAATTTAACCTCCATACAATTTATGTTATCTTTTGTTGTTGCATTTGGTTTTGAAGTAGAACAGATGGATGTGAAAAAAACATTCCTGCATGGGGATCCGAAAGAAGAAATCTATATGAAGCAACTAGAAGTTTATGTTGTGAAGGGAAAGAAGGAGCTGGTATGCAAGATGAAAAAGTTCCTGTATGGTTTAAAACAATCACCAAGGACGTGGTATCAAAAATTTGATACTTATATGCTAGGACTTGGCTTCACAAGAAGAAAAGAGGATCATTGTGTGTATTTTAAATTAATTGGTGATCATTTGATTTATTTGGTATTGTATGTGGATGACATGTTGCTAATAGGAAACAACAAAGAGATTATCTAAGATGTGAAAACTCAGTTGTCCTCTAAATTTGACATGAAGGATCTCGGTGCTTCAAATTTCATTTTGGGCATGGAAATTAAAAGATATTGGAAAAAGAGGAAACTTTGGTTAAATCAAATAAAATATGTCGAGACAATATTACAAAGGTTTAATATGCAGGAATGTAAACCGGTCAAGGTTCCTATTCCTTTTGGTGTAAATTTATCTATGGATCAGTGTCCCAAGACAAATGAATAAGAGGAGGGCATGTCTCATGTTTCATATGCGAGTGAAGTTGGCAGTTTCATGTATGCAATGGTTTGTACTAGACCAAACATTGCACATGCAGTGGGAGTTTTGAGTAGGTATATGCAAAAACCAGCGAAGGAGCATTGGAAAACAATAAAAAGGGTTTTCATTTATTTGCATGGCACTGCTAGCTATGGATTATTCTACGAAGGAAGACTCGGATTGGATAGAGTGGTGGATATACATGGCTTTGTGGATGCAGAATGGGCTAGAGATCTGGATCGTAGGAGATCTACAAGCGGGTATGTGTTTAACTTGTTTGGAGGAGCAATAAGTTGGATGAGAAAAAGATAGGTTGTAGTGGCACTTTCAACTATAGAAGATGAATACATGGCAACCACTCATGCAAGTAAGGAAGAAATATGATTACAAATATTGTGTTCAGGTATTGGGTTGGTATAGCAAGATGTAAGGATAGAATGTGACAGTGAGAGTGCAATTTTTCTGGTGAAGAACCCAAATTATCATTCAAAGAAAAATCAAATTGATGTTCAATATCACTTTGTGAGAGACATGATTGAAGAAAAGAAAGTATCACTAATGAAGGTGGACACTTTGAAGAATGTTGTAGAATCATTAAAAAAATCCATGAGCACTTAGAAGTTCTCTTGGTGTAGAGAATCCATGGGAATTATTGCCCTGGAATGTTGATTGTGTAACCCTGTAACCCCCTGTATGCAAAGGAAACGTGTCACGTATTTAGGTGGTTTTTCGGCACATGGTTTTTTTCGATGGTTTTCTATTTCTAGTTAAGGAATTAGGGTTTTGGACTAATTGAGGTCATTGGGTTAGGGTTTTTGATGCCTCTGGCTCCTATATATATATTGTATTGTAAAAAATGTGTCACAATGAATGAATATAGAATATGTTGGTTTTCTCGGTTTGGCTTTCCAGTGGAGAAATCTCTGTGTATTGTTTGTATTTTCCATTGTATATTTTCTGTTCTTTTCTGAATATCTGTTTGCAGTAGATATTGTAAAAGGTTAGAATTTACAATAGTTCCCACTAGAACCAATTTGGTTTCTAACAATAATGTAGGAAAATTTATATTCAAAACAAGTTTGGAATTAGCATTACATAATCAGAAATCTCAAGTGGAAACCCAATTGAATTCTCATGCGCATGCTTATGAGAAGACACAACCTAGCCTATATATAGGGATGAACATGATTGTAAAAGGGTTAGATATGAGTTCATTTGAATTGTGATCGAGTTCAGCCTGATCTTCCCCTCTCTATTAGGTTGTTGTTAGCTGGGTCAAGAAAATGTTTGAGTCTATAATGTAGTATGTACATATTTTGAGAATTAGAGCTCTGTGACATGATTCCATAGCCAAGAGTTTATAATAGAGCACTACTGTATGGTTCTGAGATTATAAATGAAGGAAGATTCTAAAGATAATATAAAGAAGGAACTAAATTTTCAAAATATGTTATGTCTTCTTATGTTTTACTCATGTATTACAATATTTCTTTATGGTTGATAAGTTCCTCATGATGGTTTTGTGTTTAAGTTATTTTCTGCAACATAAGTAGCTTTGATTCTTGCACACATAATATCTAGATATGTTTGATAGGTAGATGTCTTTCACAAGATTAGGATGAGTCCTGAAGGTTCTGTGAATCTTCCTAAGTCTTTTCCTTACCCTTCCCTATCTATTTGTCTTAGTAGCTCTTCGTGTGAGACTTCTTCTCTTCGAGGGAGATGAAAGTGATAGCACTCTAGACTAATCAGTGTCTTTTGTTGGTAACTTGATAAGGACCATGGTCTGACCAAAACTTCACCAACAGAGAGAATTCCTCCAAAAAGGAGCGCAAGAGACCTCACAGCGTGTGGAGGAAACCGTACAGAAGGAGATTCAAAGGAAGAGTGTTTAAGAATTTGTGAAATACTGTCTTCAAGAGGAAAATGAACAAGTAGCAAAGGGAATATACAACATCCATTAGATCAGTTGCGAGAATAGATCTGGGCCATTAGATCCATCCCATATAGATTGTGGAGCGCACAGAAGAGCCAAACAAATCTCACCTGTTAGATTTGGTCATGAGAAATAGTTGTCATTCGGTCAAGGAAAGGTGCACAAGGTTTAACAATTGGAGTCATTTGAACTCCATGATTCCAAATTTTTTGGGGCTTATGTGCAAATGAGACTAGAATCCCAAAGTCCCGAGAGCTGAAGTGAATCTAGATGATTGGATCTAGTAGATACGTGTCAGAGTATATCGTACTTCATAGATATTTTACTTCGAAGAAATTCGAGCACAGGTGCTAAGGGTCACCAGACACCCGAAGCTCTGAAGAGTCAGAGTAAATCCAGGCCATTGATCATGTTGGAATCATGGTATGAGATCCTTTGCTTTGAAGGATAGACACTTCGAAGGAAAGTTGGAAGTGTGGAGTGAGAATTCCCGTAGGCCCGAAGGCTGGACTTCATATAGACCCTCCATCAACGAGGACACATGGTGCCATATCCATTAATTCAGAGGCTTACCAATCTGGAAGTTTTGTGAAGTGAAGCATTGGGGAGAGAAGTTACTATAGCCTGAACAAAATTTGAACCGTTGGCGGTTAAGGGCACGTGTCAACATATATGAAACTATGGAAGGTTGACACTTCAAAAGTTTGTGGTGTTGTGCATCTCAGAACTCCCGAGGCCCGAGATTCTGAAGTAGATCCCAACCGTCCATTTGGGTGGACACGTGGAGCAAGTATCATAGCTTTTCATCACTTTGGAGATTCGACACTCCATAGGTTTGTGCATATTAGAAAATGGGAACTCTCGAAGGCCAGAGTCCTGAAAAAGATATTTTTCATTAGTTTTCCAAGGTCTGAGGATCGTTAGATATATGCATTTCACCACTTCATCACTTCACGAGTATTGTGAATTAGAGAGGTGGAAGGATCTGAAGCCTAGAGTCTCGAAGTAATTGTGGGTCATTGATCTCATATCAAAGAGGACTGGCGCAGACCTCCTGCCCTCAGGCCAAGATCCACTCAGGATCTTTTCCAAATCACGCAAAGGGTTAATTAAAACCCTTTTTGTCTAAGCCCCAAAATATTTCCAGTTTCACGAGTTGGAGGTTCTCGATGCTATGAAACAGTGTTTACAATCATTGAAATTTGAAACATCAATGAAGATTCACTCCTCCACGCGAAGAACACATGTCACCTGTCACCCACTTGTTTCGGCTTTTGGGACTTCGAGCGAATAGCCAATAGTCGTTCCTCTTTCTTTATGATTCCATGAATTCCTAAATGCTAAAATGTCGAAATGGGCTCAACGTCCCATGGAATGCATGATCAATGGCCTTTCGGGACTCTGTGTACCGGGAGCTCGCGATCCTTGATCCCAAATCACTTGCCACACCAATTCCCGAATTTCGAAATAGCGACCCTTTTTCAGGATTTCGCGTATCGGGAGTTTGAAACTCTCGGTTCTAAAAATCACTTGTCTCCTCTACTTCCCAGACCCTGGAAAGATGAAATGCAGAAATTCCACTCTGATGACACTTCGTGTTTCGCGACTTCGTGGTTTTCAATGCAAAGTGCCCCGGCTCCTTTTCATCAAGTTTTTCGAAATGTCGAACCCCGATATGCCAAAATGTCGATGTTTCAAACCAAAGGAACGTCGCGTCTCGCGACTTTAGGGTTTTCAATGCCAAGGGTATCGATCCTTAATCAACAGAATTTTCGGTATGCTAAACTCCAAAATACCAAAATTCTGAAATTTCGTTGTTGATAATCCCTTTCGTGATTCGGGTTTTAGAGTGACCAAGGATTTTGGTCTACACTTCAAACTTACAGATCCCAAATTTCTGAAATGATGCGACGACTCAAACTGATCACGATCAATGGTCCATAATGATTCTTGATGTTAGGGTGGTGGATTCGTCCAACTCCTAACCACCTCGCAACTCCTCTAGATCCTATGGTCCTTGTGATTTCGCGAGTTCTCCACAGAGAATTCTGACCACCAGATGCACTCCTCAATGACTCATGTCCAAACGACTCGATGTTCTCCCTCCTGAAATTGACTTCTATGAGATGATTTCATCCTCCGTCTCCCTTTGAACACTTCAAAGGTTAAATCCCTCCTGAGATTTCACTTATAAACTCAAGCTTCCAAAAGGATTCCTGCTCGCACTCCTTGCTGAAAACCATCAAATAACCTCTTGTTATTTGGATCTCTGACCCTGTGCACTCCTTACAGCAGTGGTCCTTCAACCTTCCTTCTGGATTTATAAAATCCAAGGCTTCAAATAGCCTATGCACACCTTGCACGACTCTGTGCTCCACCTGCACTTCAAATTGTATGAGAACAACGGTATCTCTCCCGAGATTTTTGAGATAAAACTCAAAACCTCATCAACTCACACCTTGCAGAAGTTCACTACACTCCTTAAAAGAATTCTCAGGAAGAGAAACAATTGAAACTCATTCTTCTCCTCTCTCATACTTCATACATTCAACATGAAATCATACATATAACACAGCATTGAAACAAATTCATAATAGAGAAACAAATCAACTGTAAACATACCATTCAACAAATGTAAACAGTAAGCATCATAACACCATGAAAGTTGAGTCAAAACTTCATATATTAACTCAAGTGCTCGTGTACATGGGTTCTTCTCTACAGTTCTCTGCTACATCTCTACAACTTATGAAATCTGAATAATCATCAAAAGTTACAATAATACAAGGGTGAGGGTGTCTATATCCATTTTCCCTCCTATGCTTCTAAAACTATCTAATCTAACATTCATATCTATCTACTTTACATTAACAGACTTAAATGCCTAATACATCCGGTAGATGAGAGTAATCTCTCCAGATCCGTTCATATCTCCAAGACATAAATGTAAGTACGCATGTTCCTATCTATTACATTAATGCTTCAAATTTCAAAATTTAAAACGTTTTCATAAAAACGTGTTCCTTTTTCCCATCTCCACGTTTAGATATTCCTTTGGCTAGGCGCGTGCTTCGGCTTTGGCTTTGTATGATGCTCTTGCATTATACTTCCTCGCTTGAATTTTTTTCATGAATTCCTATTCATGATCTATTGTATGGTCTGCCCATGCTTATGAATTGTTTCTTCATCCTCCCAACTAGCATTTTCAACTGTATGTCCCTTCCATTTGACCAAGTATTCAAAATACTCTCTTCTCCTGGTCTTTTTGCTAACCCTTTTGTCAATTATGCTTTCCATCTGTCTCTACAGCTACATGCATTTGTTTTTTCCATTGAATTTCTTCCTGTTCCTCCTCTGCTCCTGCTTCTTCAGCTCTGTAAGGGTACAAATCCGCAACATTGAATATTGGTGAGATTCCAACCCCATTGGGTAATTCAATCTCATATGAGTTTTCCCCAAATTTCCTTATGACCTTGCACAGTCCAATATTTTTCATCTTCAGCTTATTATACGTTCCCCTTGGGAACCTTTCCTTCCTCAAATGCACAAGAACTAGATCACCAACTTCCAATTGAAGTTCTCGCCTGTGTTGATCTACTCTCCGCTTGTACTCTTGACTTGAACTCTGCAATCGTTCCTTGATTTGGCTGTGAAGCTCCTTCATTCCTTCTGCAAAGTCCTCTGTACTAGCACTCCTGAATTCATTTTGTTCTGAATCTTTCAATTCAGAAACTCCTCTTGGTTGCATTCCATATACAATCTGGAATGGACTTTTTCTTGTGCTTCTATTGAGTGAATCATTGTAAGTGAATTCCGCCTATGGTAGAATGTGATCCCATTAATTGTGGTGTTCAATCACTAAGCTTCTTAACAAATCTCCCAAGATCCTTTTCACAACTTCTGTCTATCCATCCGTCTGAGGATGATATGCTGAGCTAAAAGACAAATTTGTCCCCAACTTCTTCCATAAGGTCCTCCAAAAATGCCCTATGAACTTGGTATCCCAATCAGAAACAATACTCTTTGGCAAGCCATGAATTTTGACGTCTTCCTTGAAAAACAGGTTCACAATATGAGTTGCGTCATTGGTTTTTTGGCATGGTATGAAATGTGCCATTTTTGAAAATATGTCTACTACCACAAAGATTGAATCATGTCCTCTTTGTGTTCTTGGCAGTGCTGATACAAAATCCATGCTCACTGCATCCCATGGTCTTTCAGGTATGGGTAATGGTCGGTATAACCCTGTATTCTTCCTTTTACTTTTCGTGTGCTAGAAAATTCTGCACCTGTCCACAAATTTCCTGACATCTGTCCTCATCCCTGGCCAAAAATATGAGCCATTCAACTTTGATAACATCTTGTCATGACCGAAATGTCTGGCCAATCCTCCACTATGTTTTTCCTTCAGCAAATTCTCCCTCATGGAGCACTTCAGAATACATAGTTGATTTTCCCTGAATAATAATCCATCCTGGATCATGTATTTAGTCCATTGGCTTCTATCCCTGAGAATTGGATTCTCATATGCCTCATATGCCTCTTTAAAATCTGGGTCATCCCTGTACATCTATTTGAGGTTATCAAAACCCAAATTCTTGACTTTGAATTCCTGCATAAGCAAACATTTCATGCTCAAAGCCTCAACAACTTTGTTAGCAGTTCCAGAAATATGCTTAATCACAAAAGTAAAATTTTGCATGTATTCAACCCATTTAGCATGTTTTTGGTTCAACTTCTCCTGTCGAGTCACGAATTGTAAAGCGTGATTATCGCTATACAAAACAAACTCATTGGGAACCAAATAGTGTCTCCATTTCTACAGTGTTTGTATGACTGCATAGAATTCCTTGTCATATGTGGAGTACTTAATCTTCGCTTCATTCATTTTTTCACTGAAATGTGCAATCAGCCTATCATCTTGGCTCAAGACTGCTCCAATTACAAATCCACTCATGTCACACCTGACCTAGAATGTCTTGCTAAAATCTGGTAAAACCAGAATTGGTTGCTCAATGATCTTCTTCTTCAACAGATTGAAGCTCTTCTCTGCTTCCTTCGTCAAGTGAAAAGATTTATGTCTTTTCTTCACCGTATCCATCATTGGTGCACTAATTCCAATGAAGTTTCAGATGAATTTCCTGTAGAATATAGCCAAACCATGGAAGCTTCGAACTTCAAACACACTCTTCGGCGATGGCCAATTCTTAATTGCCTCTATCTTTTTTGGATCCATTTTCAGTTCATTTGCAGAGATAACAAAACCCAAATAAATGAGTTATGTCCTCATAAATGACGATTTCTTCATATTAATCAACAATTTCTCCTGCTGTAGTATCCTCATTACTGCAACTAAATGCTTTAAGTGTTCTGCTTCAGTTTTGTTGAAAATCAATATATCGTCAAGATAAACAATGACAAATTTCCCAATGAAATCCTTCAGGACTTCGTTCATCAACCTCATGAAAGTACTGGATGCATTCGTTAAGCCAAATGGAATAATAAGACATTCATACAGCCCCTCATTCATCTTGAATGTTGTCTTCCATTCATCACCTTCTCTCATTCGAATTTGATGATACCCGCTTTTCAAATCAATCTTTGAAAAAAACCTTGCTCCACTCAAGAAATCCATCAAGTCGTCCATCCTTGGTAATGGAAATCCGTATATGATGGTAATCTTATTGATTTCCCTTGAGTCTGTACACATTCTCTAACCTCCATATTTCTTTGGGCTGAGAACTGTCGGAGCAATGAACGGACTAAAGATTTCTCGAATCAATCCTTTGTCCATTAAGTCCTGGACCTGTCTCTTAACTTATTCATTTTCCTGCGGCATCAACCGATATGTTGCTTTGTTTGGAAAACTAGCTCCAGGTATAAGATATATATGATGACTTATACTCCCGATAGGTGGCAACGAACAAGGTAGTTCATCCACTACTATATCAGCAAACTCTCCCAGCACCTCCTGGATTTCTTCTGGTAAATCATCTATCCTTGTACTGGTCAAAAAACTTCTAGGCTTCTTGACCATAATAAATTGTGTGTCTTCCTTCTTCTTAACCTCATCAAGAAGTTCCTTCCCACTCATGAGAAGTACAGTGTTTCTCATCTCTGTTTTCACTTCTTTATCCTTAATCGACAGCAACATGTGATTCCTACCATTTTTTTCCAGGGTGTACGTGTTCTTTCTCCCATCATGAACTACGTTTCTGTCATATTTCCATGGTATACCCAACAATAGATGACAAACATCCATGGTAATGACATCGCATAATATTTCATCTTTCTATCCTCTTATTTTAAATTCAACTAAACATTGTTTAGTGACATTTACCTGATGTCCTTTTTGTAGCCACGAAACTCTGTATGGGCTTGGATGTACAACAGTCTCTGGCTCCAACTTTTCTACCATCTCTGTAGATAGAAGATTGTATATGCTACCGCTGTCCACTATGACCTTGCATACCCTGTATTTAGTTTTGAAATAATTCCAAAACAGATTGCTTCTTTGGGTTGGGTTCTCTGCCTCCTTCTATGGCTTCAAGAGAACTTTCCTCATCATCAAGGATCTTTCGCCCTCAGTGTCTTCTGCCTCAACATTCCATCCTTGAGATTTGACAATGTGATTTTCACCACCATCTTTCTTCCTATCTTGACACTCATAGGATTTATGTCCAATTTTTCCATAGACAAAGAATTTCACTTCACCTCCTCTGCCTCTTCCTCTTCCTCTGGCTCGAGGAAAAGTATTTCTATCAGCATACTGCCTTCCTTGTGAGATTCCTCCCCTCTCAGGTTGAGTTTGAGGTTTCTTTCCCTCTTCTTTAGGTTTCTAAGTTCTGTCTTGGGAAATTGTTTTGCCTCTGGCTTGACTTCTACCTCAGACTCTTTGACCTTTCTTTCGGCTCAGCTTCTCTTCAGCTTTCAGAGCTATCTGATAAGCATCTTCCACATTTCAGATGGTCATCATGCTCATCTCATCTTGGATGTCATATTCTAGACCATTCATGTACCTAGAAAATTTTTCATCATCGCTTTCCCGATGACCTTCTCTAATGTTTATCTTATAGAATTATTCAATGTATTCTTTCACTGACATCAACTTTTGCATCCTCCAAAACAGAGTGATTTGATAATCCTTGGGTATAAATTTGGCTTTCATCTTTGCAACCATTCTATCCCAGCTTTCAATTTTCTGCTTGCCCTTGCAGCGTCTGTCAGCCTGTAGTTCATCCCACCACAGTTTTGCATGCCCTTTAAGTCTAGTAACGACATGTTTGACTTTCTTATCTTCCTCGACATCCTCGTAGTCGAAGTATTTGTCTAGAGCTCTGACACAGTCTAGAAGCTCTTCAACATCTAAGTTTCCCTCATACATGGGAATCTCCATTTTTTCTCTAGCACCTATCCTTGCAACAACCATGAATAGGCGTTCGTCTGCATCATCTTCGATTACAACTTCTTCTCCTTTGTTTCCAGCTTCATTTTCACTTTCAGCCTCACTGATATCCTCAACTTCGACTGTGTGCCTCTGTGTTGTCTCCATAGCATCAAGTGTGGCACGTAACTCTCGCATTTCTCTTTCCATTGCTGGATCAAGCATTGGCCTATCTCTTCTTCTCGGTGGAATGGCTGAAATTTTTTCTCTTTTATCTCTTCTATAGAAAGAAAAGAATGTTTTCTGGGATTTGATACCACACTGGTGCAGACCTCCAGCCCTCGGGCCGAGATCCACTCAGGATCTTTTCCAAATCACGCGAAGGGTTAATTAAAACCCTTTTTGTCTAAGACCCAAAAGATTTCAGGCTTCGTGAGTTGGAGGTTCTCGACGCTATGACACAGCCTTTATAATCACCAAAATCCGAAACATCAATGAAGATTGACTCCTCCACGTGAAGAACACGTGCCACCTATCACCCACTTGTTTCGGCTTTCGGGACTTCGAGCGAGCAATCAACAACCATTCCTCTTGCCTTATGATTCCCCGAATTCTGAAATGATGGAATGCCGAAATGGGCTCAACGTCCCATGGAATGCACGATCAGTGTCCTTTCAAGAATCCATGTACCAGAAGTTCGTGATCCTCGATCCCAACTCACTTGACGCACCAATTCCCGAATTCTGAAATAGCGACCCTTTTTCAGGATTTCGCGTACCGAGAGTTTGAAACTCTCCGTTCTAAAAATCACTTATATCCTCTACTTCTCGAACCTCGGAAAGATGAAAGTCCACTACGATGACACTTCGTGTTTCGTGACTTTGGGGTTTTCAATGCAAGGCGCCCCGACTCCTTGTCATCAGGGTTTCCGAAATGTCGAACCCCGATATGCTGAAATGCTGATGTTTCACACCAAAGGCATGTCGCATCTCACGACTTTGAGGTTTTCAATGCCAAGGGTCCTGATCCTTTGTCAACATAATTTCTGGTATGTCGAACTCTGAAATACCGAAATTATGAAATTCCACTGCTGATAATCCCTTTCGCGATTCAAGTTTTAGAGTGACCAAGGATTTTGGTCTGCACTTCGAACTTACGGCTCCCGAATTTCTGAAATGATCTGTTGACTCAAACTGATCACGATCAACGGTCCACATTGATTCTTGATGCCAGGGTGGTGGATTCATCCAACTCCTAACCACCTCGGAACTCCTTTGGATCCTACGGTCCTCGCGATTTTGCGAATTCTCCACGGAGAATTCTGACCACTAGATGCACTCCTCAATGACTCATGTCTAAATGGCTCAGTGTTCTCCCTTCTGAACTTGACTTCTATGAGACGATTTTGGCCTCCGTCTCCCTTTGAGAACTTCAAAGGTTAAATCCATCATGAGCTTTCACTTATAAACTCAAGCTTCCAAAAGGATCCCTTGTCGCACTCCTTGCGGAAAACCTTCAAATAACCTCTGGTTATTTGGATCTCCGACCCTGTGCACTCCTTAAAACAATGGTCCTTCAACCTTCCTTCTGGATTTATAAAATCCAAGGCTTCAACTGGCCTGTGCACACCTTGCATGGCTCTATGCTCCACTTGCAATTCAGTTGGTATGAGAACAACGGTATCTCTCCTGAGCTTTCTGAGATAAAACTCAGAACCTCGTCAACGCACACCTTGCGGACGTTCACTACACTCCTTGTAGGAATTCTCAGGAAGAGAAACAATTGAAACTCATTCTTCTCCTCTCTTAGACTTCATACATTCAACATGAAATAATACACATAAAAACACATTGAAACAAATGCATAACAGAGAAACAAATCAACTGTAAACATGTCATTCAACAAATGTAAACAGTAAGCATCATAACACCATGAAAGTTGAGTCAAAACTTCATATATTAACTCAAGTGCTCGTGTACATGGGTTCTTCTCTACAGATCTCTACTACAACTCTACAACTTATGAAATCTGAATAATCATCAAAAGTTACAATAATACAAGGGTGAGGGTGTCTATATTTGTTTTCCCTCCTGTGCTTCTAAAACTGTCTAATCTAACATTCATATCTACCTAATTTACATTAACAGACTTAAATGCCTAATACATCTGGCAGATGAGAGTAATCTCTCCAGATCTGTTCATATCTCCAAGACATAAATGTAAGTAAACCTTTTCCTAGCTATTACATTAATGCTTCAAATTTCAAAATTTAAAACGTTTTCATAAAAACATGTTCCTTTTTCCCATCTCCATGTCCAGTTGTTCCTTTGGCTAGGCGCGTGCTTCGGATTTGGCTTTGTACGATGCTCTTGCATTAAGGACCATTGATATTTTATCTTCTTTGTGACTTCTCCTGCTCGCCTATTTGGATTAAGTAAGTTATTAATGGTTTAAAAATCGTCAAATCCCCAAAGAACCTGGTTCTCGACCCTTGGTCATATGAAGGTTTAACTTTAAATATTTTTTTCGATAAAAAGGAAGCCCCTGAGCACCTGATTTTCTCCATTAAAGGGTTAAAATCGATAAATAATTCATCTCAGAGCTCTGAATCTATAATATGTTGTGCTCAGATAGTTAGATCCAACAAGATCAATACTAGGAAATAAGAAATTTCCTATAGATCGAATTTTATAAAACAAATGGGCTAGCACTCACACTTCATTGGTGTGTTTTGACCCTCGAGGACATTGTTTTACGTGAAGGAAACATGAATAGGACCTATTTGATTGCATCAAGCGATATCAAAGGTGTTTTTTTATCCCTCATAAAAAGAACGAACAATACTAACACCTTGTTTTCTATTTTGATTTTTTTTTACAAAAATGGCCACCTCTAAGTATTTAGGACCAACAAAAGGGCCAATTATTCTTGGAAAGAACTATGAATTTTGGTCTCTCGGAATGAAATCCTTATTAAAAGCACATGAGTGTTGGGATCTAGTGGATCTTGTCTATGTGGAACCAGATCCAACAGATCTAGTTTCCATGAACAATCAAAAGAGAACTGCTAAGGAAGAACATAGGAAAAGAGAGAATAACGCCAAGTTATGGATTCAAAACTAAGTGGATGGTTCAATTTTCTCAAAAATCACAGGTGTTATTACCTCAAAACAGGCCTGGGACATTCTCAGTACAAACTACCATGGAAATTATAAGGTCAAAACAATCAAGCTGCAGACCTTGAGAACACATTTTGAGACTTTAAAAATGACAATGTCTGAAAATGTTGATCAATTTATGATGAGATTCGTGGGAATTGTAAACCATATTAGGTTGACTGGTGAATCCATCCCTGATAAATGGATTGTTGAGAAATTCCTCAGAAGTCTTCCAAATAAATTTGAGATGGTTGTTACATCCATCCTTGAATCCAAGAATCTGTCAAATTTTTCAATAGATGAACTCATGGGTTCTCTGCTGTCACATGAGACCAGACTACATCTAGAAGATGATTCAATAACCAATGCCTTCAAGACACAATTATCTTTCAATAGAGGGAGAGTCAGAGGCATAATTCACAGAGGAAGAGGGAGAA
Source organism: Picea glauca (assembly GCA_000966675.3). Taxonomy (NCBI): domain Eukaryota; kingdom Viridiplantae; phylum Streptophyta; class Pinopsida; order Pinales; family Pinaceae; genus Picea; species Picea glauca. The sequence continues at coordinate 345,647 of JZKD02S2090618.1, forward strand.
GACCAAGAAACCATCACTCAAGTGAAGGTCACACACATCAAAATCAAAATTGGAATCTCCATCCTCAAAGAGGCAGAGGGAGGAGATCAAATGGAAAAGAAAGAATACAATGCTATTACTACAAAAACTATGGGAAATATGAATATGAATGTAGGAAAAATCAAGCAGATCAACACTCAGGCAAAGCACATGTCCCAAATCATGAAGGAGACACCTCAGATGGGATGTTTCTCTCATGTCACAAAACTGAAGAACACCACATGGACCTCTGGTTGCTGGATAATGGATGCACCAATCACATGACATGTAACAAAGATTTAGATTTACTTTCTTTCATTGATTCTTCTACTTCATCTGACATTACACTTGGATATGACTCTTTAGTCAAAGTTCAAGGAAAAGGAACGATACCTATTCTCACTAAACAAGATGTAAAGAAATACATAATCGATTTCTATCACGTTCTAGATCTGAAACATAATATGTTAAGTGTAGGAAAACTAGTTGAAAATGGATATACGGTACTTTTTGAAGGAGCATCATGTAGGATATATGAAAAACATGAAAACAAAAAATTGATTTTTGAAATCCACATGACTAGGAATAGATTGTTTCCCCTGACCCTTAAGACTACAAATCTGACCCAATCTTATGCACAAAGTGCATCCACCCCCAATGAAACTGTTGGGGCTAAATATATGCACTATTAATTCCCACATTTAAGTATCAACCAGGGCTCATAAGCTTCGAGGTGCAGGAGCAGGAAACATGGGATCAGAGGCTAGTCTAGCCTAATCTAAAGCCGACAAAACAATATTCAAACCCACACTACAACAATTTAACACTAAGGATTCATCACTCGGATGTAGGAATAACTTAGTGCTATAAAGGCTTAGATCACAGTCTTTCATGCACTCAGGGTGATGTTCGTGGGATTAATCGTGGGTAGCTTACTTAAGTTTTATGTCCTTCAATGATTTTTTCCTATAATGGATCCACACTAAAATGCAATAAAAGAAACAAGCAAACAGAAATGAGTTCAAATTCAATGAAATCAGAAACTAGTGCAAACTGGTACCAAGATCTAAAACAAGTCAACAATCCTTACTGAAAACTTATTTTCAAAATCCAAGCATTTTAATCCTTTTCGTATTGTTTTCAAAATCAACCAAAACATCAAACCATAAAACATAGAAATGACTATTCTCATTTAAATCCACTCAGTACTCAAGCTTTTCAGAAAACAAATGGAATCACCCAAAATACTTTTTCCATCACTCATCCATTTACAGTGAAATTCCACAAACTCAATTTCAAAGATTGTTGGTTGTTGAATTCATGCTCAACAAAGTATAATCAAAACCTTATTCTCAAACTCCTAATCGGTTCCAACTCAAGAATAATTTCATGTGTGTCAAGGATCAATGCTTTGTTTTATGAGTATGTTTTGAATAATATGTTTTCACAATCCTTATTTTCAATATTCAGAACCTTTGGAGTTATATCAATATCATTCTTTGAAGATCCTATGATATGTATTTCTGTAAGAGTTCAAAATTGATTTATGTTTGTTTCTTCACATAAAATTTAATCTTTTAGATTGCATTCAAACCCTCTAATTAAAATATGTTCCCATAACATTTATCATTCCAACGGTGTAATTGGAAAAATTGAATCAAACCGGATTGTTTGCAAGACAACAAATGATGGTCTATGTTTACACTTCGATGAATAAGAGTTTGTGGCTCTATTTTATTAATTTGATTCACCGTGAAATCATTAAACTTGAATCAGAGATCACATGTGTTTTATGGTTATGTCATGCAAGGAATAAAATCAATTTCTTACCACACAAGGCATCTATAGCAGATATGTCACACTAAAAAGAATCAAAGTCCGAGCTAACCAATAAATAAAATTAACATAAATCAATTAACAAACTGAATATAACATTAACCATCAACCAATCTATGGATCAACGAACAATGCAACAAAAATATCTCACACATAGATAAACAAACATATACATAACAATGAATTAAACAAATCTAAAAAATATATATAAATGAGCAGCACATTACCAATCTTGAGGGGCCCTCCCAAGCTGGCAATTGCTGCTAGAAATACTTCAGATGAAAACTCAATGATCCACCACAAATCTTAAATCAATCATCTTTCATCAATTGAAATTCAAGCCCAAATTACAACATTGGCATCATAACTCTTGTCCTCTATTACATGAACCTTCATTACAAAAGAAAGATCATAATGACAATTGAATTCCTCATAGACCTATGAGGCTTATTTATACATTAAATCCATGGATGAATGGATGAAACCAAATCCCAATGCTCAGATTTCAACTATTTCATTTTTAGATAAAATCCTCAAAAATCTAGGTTTTATTGCAATTTGGGAAGATTCAAGTTATGCCCCCACCCATATCTTCCAAACCAATTATAATTTTGAAAATATGGTGGAGATTTACTCAATTTTCCATATTCTAGACAAAACCCATTTCCTAGAATTTCTAGATCTAATTCCACCTGCATGAAAATCAAGGTGCATGTTGGCAATTTGAGATTTTTGCTAATTTTTGTAGAATCATTCCCCTTCAGATGGAGGTTTACACGTGTGATATGAGTGAATTATTCCTCAGTTTTCCACATGTAAAGGTGGCTTTGGACAAAACCCATGTACCTGATTTTCCTTTAGAAACTTTCCAAAATTTCAAATTATTTCTAGTACTGGATTGTTGTTGATGCTGGTACTGGATGGCGTGGAGCATTCTGGTACCAGATGGTTTCTGGAACATTCTAGTACTAGATGTGTTAAATTGTGAGTACCCGATGATATGGAGTGTGAGTACCATATGACATGGAGTGTGGGTACCAGATGACATGGAGTGTGAGTACCGGATGACTTGTAGAACCTTCTGTTACCGGATGACTTGGAGTACCGGATGAGCACAGTATTGATACCGGATGAAATGAGTACTGGATGACATGGAGTATGGGTACCATATGACTGTGCAGGTACCAGTTGACTATAGAACCTTCTGGTAGCAGATGACTTGGAGTATCGGATGACCTGCAATGCGGGTACCGGAACAAGAACAATACATAAGATGTTTCTTGGACATATAAACATATGATTAAACCATCATCGACAAAACTCTATGATTAAACCATCATCGACAAAACTATTGTATAATCATCCTTTTAATCACTAAAAATATGGAAAATTATGTATTAACTAGATAGGATGAATAGCAAGAGATAATGAAGGTTTATGGTGTAATTAGGAATATATTAGTGACAAAATGTGTGGATAAGGTGTAATGATAATTTTATTTGTATTGCAGAAAATATGACAAAACTGGAGCTCAACACACCCCCAAACCCAAGGATTTGCATGTCCTCATGCAAACAAGGTGAAGAACTTATGATACTCTACTTATATATTTATGTGACATTATTTCTTTTGTCTAGGTGTTAGTTCTTGTGGAAGGACACTTTGGAAACTGCCACAGATTGATTTCAAACAAAGGAACAAAATTATCATAAAAATGGAGGACAATAAGTGGATGAGGTATCTAAGTGATGGTGAATGATGTGCATATGGAGAATGGTTTATAAAATATTGGTGATGGTGGCCATATGAACTTGGACATAAATTTTAAGACCAATATTTACTTTGTGGTTCTTTGCTTGGATAGGCAACAATGACTTCATCATCTTTGACATGAATTAAGAATTCTTTATGATGTACGAAGAGAAGACATTATAGATGTTTCTTTGTATTTGTATACCACATATTTCATTTTCATTACTTAGTCTTATCATCAAAGTATATTGTTCATTACGACAAGTGGAGTGAATATGGAGGGTTTACTAAGTAGTTGTGATAATGCATAGTGGAGTGTGTAGTGGGTAATAGTGGTTATGCATCATGTTTTTCAAGTTCTTAGTAAATTAAAAAAATTTGTACCCGTTTTACCTCAAGTTACCCTTGCTTTGAATTCTAATGCATGTTGAAGTGGAAACTATGTAGAACAGGACAAAATGTGTGCAAAATCATGATGTAGGATGTTGAAATTTGAAGATGAAGTGGAGAAAGGTTGAGAACTGATGGATATCTAGGAGAGAGTTCATGAATGTTGATCTACTAGGATTCTTTATGTCTCTCTCTCTCCCCCAAACCTGTTGGTTTCCATGTCCTCATGCAAACTCTCATTAGCACATAAAATTTCTACAAGCTGAAAGTGGACTATGTGGAACTGATGCATGTTGACTGAAGGAGAGAAATGAAGTATGCCATAGTTAAGAGCTGTTGAAAATATCCTGCAAAAGATACCCTCGAAAAAAATTTAAATCTATGTACTATTAGTACAAAAACCTATTGGTTTATGTACCAGCAGTACCGGAAAAAATAAATCTAAAAGAACTTAACCAATACTATTATTATGAGAGAAGAAATATACATTTATGCCATGCTTAAAGAAACAACCAAAAATTAAACTTTATTCATGCTTGTAAATTTGGAAATAAAATTTATTTTAAAATATTACAAGCATAAAGGAAATTCCTAAATTACTTATTACATACGATTTCATCAATCATTAACAGTTGTATGCTCAAGAAACCATGTAAATTATGATGGGGGATTTTTCCTCTTATCCTTAAACAAGATAACATGAAGAGATACGTGGTCTTTAATAAATGAGAAACCGATAGGAAACCAGTCATCCCTGTTTAATTTCTCAAAGAATCTTTGTCATTCAATTGATATTGATAAAGTTCACATTTGAGTTTATCAAAACTCCTACACTTATGGGCCCCACCTCTAGGACAATGACATCCTAGGTATGAATGACGGGGTCTTAATACCATCTTACAAACATTCTCAAATGGCAATTAGATGAGGTTCATTATCCTTTTGTTCAACCATGCATGCTTCTTCTTAACGATTTACACAAGTATATTGTTCATACGGACAAATATAGATTAGGCATAATGAAAGACATCAAAATCAGAACCCATTGCCAACAATCCTGTTCTGTACTCCGATGGGGTAATTTTGACATCTAAGAAATATCCTTCCCAGGAAGAATGCCCCATTTCCCATGAGCCTGTTCAGTACCCTGATGGGTTTGCCTAGTTATACCACAGGTCGGTACCCGCTACCAGCAAACCTGTTCAGTATCCCGACAAGCTAGCCTCTTACACCCATTTTCCATCAAAGGCTCTTGTCCCAATATTTACCCTTAAGATAGAATTTATAGATTTATTTCTCATGGGTGAATGGGGGAGGATCTTTGAAAACCCTTTTACAGGATGGGATGGTATTGAGTTGGAAGATATTTTATATAATTCCCATAAAAGATTGTTCGTATGAAAAATAGACTTGTGTATCGAGATTAGTCGAAAGACATTTCATGGTCAAACTTACTTAATGTGTGGTGGATGAGGCCATGAGAAAATGACCTAAAGGTTCCTCTAGTCCCCAAGTTCATCTTCTCCATATAAGATCGTGTTCCCTCAAAAGTAGAAGTTTCATTCACTCTCCTGCTACTATTTGATAAGAATGCCTGAATAAGAAGTTCTGATATGAAACTAGGATGTACAAGTTACCTATGGGCATCATTATGCAGACCTTAAATATTTTGTAAATCCCCATAATATTTTAAAGATTAGGCTTATGAGAAACTGTTATTATTAATTGTCAGAAATCTATATGTAATAAGAAGAAGAAATATATTAAGTTGTTTTGGTGTTTGATGTTATATGACCAATATTATCTTCATCTCATTTTATTTATTTGAAAAGAAACATGAAAATATGTTTCATTTATTTAGAACTAGGTTAACTAACATGCAACGTTTACTCTATCCTACCTGAGAATAGAAAATTATATTTCACATGTAAGAAAATTTTCAATGTAACCATGTGCATAACAGGTGTAGAAACACATTCATACTCGGGATTGAAATATAAGCTTTAATGTATACCAAAATATGAAGAACCAACTTCTTTGATGATGATGTAGAGATTTGTTGAAGAAGAGAGTGGTGCTTTAGTATTGTTGTCGTCTGGAACCAATGTTCAATGTAATCTTGATGTTCTTGGTTCACTTCCTCATTTAGACCACTCTGCATGTCTCCCTCTATCATGCCATGCAGATCATCTTCTTTTGGATGGTTTTTCTCTTGGATGCATACTGGATCTGGCGATATGCATGTCAAGAACTCATCGATCTCAGGTTCTAATGGTGGCTCTCCATCGAATGTGGTCCATGATTCTTTAGTCTCTCCTATAGGTTGGAAAGAGTGTTTACAAAAGGATTTTAGATCTTCTTGTGGATGTAGCTCGTGGAACTCTTCTTCTTCTATCACTTTCAGAGAGGCAGATAGGTTCTTGACTATTGTCAAGATTTTCTCTTCTTGAGAGGAAAAGATCCCAACTGTTGCTAGGATTTGAGAAAGTTCTTCCAAACTCTTGATCATATTAGAGTTCTTGTTGTTGGTTGATGGGTCCTATTTCACACATGAATTAGTGTAGAGGGGGGGTTTTTACAGTGCCCAAAAACTTTAAAACCCTAAAGAAATAAAAAGAAGAAAACTAAAAGTAAATGTAAGAAAACCAATTATATACTCGAAGTGCCACGATGCTACTAGGACACGAAGTTATCTGTTCACACAAGTTAGCTTCTCTTCTCATATATATAAAAAATGGCTAATGCTAATAAAACACAAATTATAACTACTAAAAGGAAGAGGAAAACCTAACTTTGGAGTAACCCCACCAAATTGGATGCATGGGCTCTTCCCTCACATATTACCATCTTCTCTCCGCCCTTAGGTCATCCTTAAAAGAACACCACACTTGCATGAAAAGAAACACAACTGCATGAAAAGAACACTCAAGGCTTTGGAGAAATAAAAGAAACCTACCTATGCTCTAATCTCTTTAGCACCTCCCCGAAAAAGACGCTAAAATGTTGGGGATAAATAAATGCACTATTAATTCCCACATTTAATTATCAACCAGGGCTCGTAAGCTTCGAGGTGAAGGCATAGGAAACTCAGGATCAGAGCCTAGTCTAGCCTAATCTAAACCCGACAAAACAATCTTCAAACCAACACTGCAACAATTTAACACTAGATATTCATCACTCAGACGTAGGAATAACTTAGTGCTATAAAGGCTTAGATCACAGTCTTTCATGCACTCAGGGTAATGTTCATGTGATTAATCGTGGGTAGCTTAATTAAGTTTTCTATCCTTCAATGATTTTTTCCTATAATGGATCCACACTAAAATGCAATAAAAGAAACAAGAAAACATAAATGAGTTCAAATGACAATGAAATTAGAAACTAGTGCAAACCGGTACCAAGATCTAAAACAAGTCCACAATCCTTACTGAAAACTTATTCTCAAAATCCAAGCATTTTAATCCTTATCGTATTGTCTTCAAAATCAACCAAAACATCAAACCATAAAACATAGAAATGACTATTCTCATTTAAATCCACTTAGTACTCAAGATTTTCAGAAAACAAATGGAATCACCCAAAATAATTTTTCCATCACTCATCCATTTACAGTAAAATTCCACAAACTCAATTTCAAAGATTGTTGGTTGTTGAATTCATGCTTAACAAAGTATAATCACAACCTTCTTCTCAAACTCCTATCGGTTCCAACTCAAGAATAATTTCATGTGTGTCAAGGATAAATGCTCTGTTTTATGAGTATGTTTTGAATAATATGTTTGCACAATCCTTATTTTCAATATTCAGAACCTTTGGAGTTATATCAATCATTCTTTGAATATCCTATGATATGTATTTCTGTAAGAGTTCAAAATTGATTTTTGTTTGTTTCTTCAGATAAAATTTAATATTTCATATTGCACTCAAATCCTCTAATTAAAAGGCATTCCCATAACATTTATAATTCCAATGGTGTAATTGGAAACATTGAATCGAACCAGATTGTTTGGAAAACAACAAATGATGGTCTATGTTTACACTTCAATGAATAAGAGTTTGTGGATCTGTTTTACTAATTTGATTCACCTTGAAATCCTTAAACTGGAATCAGAGATCACATGTGTTTTATGGTTATGTCATGCAAGGAATAAAATCAATTTCTTACCACACAAGGCATCTATAGCAGATCTGTCACACTAAGAAGAATCAAAGTCTGAGCTAACCAATAAATAAAATTAACATAAATCAATTAGCAAACTGAATATAACATTAATCATCAACCAATCTATGGATCAACTAACAATGCAACAAAAATATCTCAAACAGAAATAAACTAACATATACATAACAATGAATTAAACAAATCTAACAAACAAATATAAATGAGAAGAACATTACCAATCTTGAGGGGCCCTCCCAAGATGGCAATTGCTTCTAGAGATACTTCAGATGAAAACCCAACGATCCACCACAAATCTGAAATCAATCATCTTTCATCAATTGAAATTCAAGCTCAAATTACAACATTGACATCATAACTCTTTTCCTCTATTACATGAACCATCATTACAAAAGAATGATCATAATGAAAATTGGATTTATCATAGCCCTATGAGGCTTATTTATACATTAAATCCATGGAATAATGGATGAAGCTGAATCACAATGCTCAGATTTCAACTATTTCTTTTTTAGATAAAATCCTAAAAAAATTGGGTTTTATTGCAATTTGGGCAGATTCGAGTTAGGCCTCCACCCATATCTTCCAAAACAATTCTAATTTTGAAAAACTGCCCATGTTGTACTCAATTTTCCATATTCCAGACAAAACCCATTTCTTATAATTTCTAAATCTGATGTCGCCTGCACGAAAATCGAGGCACAAGTTGGGATTTTGAAATTTTTGCTAATTTTTGCAGAATCATTCCCCATGAGTTGGAGGTCTAAACGTGTGATATGGGTGAATTATTTCTCACTTGTCTGCATGTAAACATGGCTCTAGACAAAACCCATGTACCTGATTTTCCTCTAGAAGCTTTCTAAAATTTTGAATTATTTCCAATACCAGATTGTTGTTGATGCTGGTACCGGATGACCTGGAGCATTCTGGTACCGGATGGTTTCTTGAACATTCTAGTACTGGATTTTTTGAGTTGAGAGTACCCGATAATATGGATTTTGAGCACCGTATGACATGGAGTGTGGGTACCGGTTGACATGGAGTGTGAGTACCGGATGACTTGTAGAACCTTCTGGTACCAGATGACTTGGAGTATCAGATGATCGCAGTATTGGTATCGGGTGAAATGAGTATTGGATGAAATGGAGTATGGGTACCATATGACATGGATTATGGGTACCATATGACTGTTCAGGTACCGGTTGACTGTAGAACCTTCTGGTACCGGATGACTTAGAGTACCGGATGACCTGTAATGCGGGTACCGAAAAAAGAACGATACATGTATCGGAACATGGATAGTGCATAAACCAGAACCTGAAAAATATAAAAGATGTTTCTTGGACATATAAACATAGGATTAAACCATCATCAACAAAAATATTGTATAATCATCCTTTTAATCACTAAAAATATGGAAAATTATGTATTAACCACATAGGATGAATAACAAGAGATAATGGAGGTTTATGGTGTAATTAGGTATATATTAGTGACAAAATGTGGGGAGAAGGTGTAATGATAAGTGTATTTGTATGTCGTAGAATATGACAAAACTGGATCTCAACAAAAATTATGATTTGGCATGCAATATTTGGACATCTACCCCTTCAGGGTCTAAGCCTCCTGCAGAAGCACTCCATGGTCAAAGCTCTACCTATCTCCAAAGAGAAAAATACCCCATGTGAGTCTTTCATTCTTGGAAATCACAAGAGAACTAGCTTTCTACAGTCCTCCTTTCAATTCAAACAACACTTAAGTTGGTTCACACTGAACCATGTGGACCAACGCAAACAAAGTCAATAGGTGGTAGCTTTTATTTTCTAACATTTATTGATGATTTTAGCAGGAAAATATGGATTTATTTCCTTAGACACAAGTTTGAAACCTTTGCAAAGTTCAAGGATTTCAAGGCTGAAGCTGAAAAATAGAGTGGGAAATATGTGAAGATTCTCAGGTCATATGGAGGAGGAGAATATTGTTTAACAAAATTTGCAAATTTCTACAAATCACAAGGCATAATCATGCAAACCATAGCCAGGTATACACCACAGTAACATGGAGTGGATGAGAGTAAAAATTAGACTATAATGAACATGGAAATAAGCTTTCTCAAAGAGAAATGTCTATCCAATTTATTTTGGGTTGAAGCTGTAACATGCTCAGTTTATCTCCTGAATAGATCCCCAACCACTAGTGTCAAGATGAAGGTCCCTCAAGAAAAATGGAGTGGGACAAAACTGAATGTTTCTCATCTTAGGACCTTTGGATGCATTTCATTCGCTCGCATACCTTTCGAATTGAGGAAGAAACTTGATGATCTAAGTGAGAAATGCATTTTTGTTGGCTACTGTGAGACATCCAAATCCTACATACTCTACAATTCGATTTCAAAGAAAGTCATTCTCAGCAGAGATGTCAAATTTCTTGAAAATCAGTTCTAGAGTGAGTCTGAAAATCACCCTATGGACAATCAAAATTTATGAAAGTTTTCAAGACAAGTCTTCCTCAAGAAAAAATTCATCATCTAAACTTCAAAATCAGTGAACTTGAAGCATGAGAGAAATCCATCATCAGTTGGATGATATTGATCAACGCAATCTTTTTTTATTAATGTCATGTCAACCTACATCTTTTAAAGAGGCAACTAAAGAGCCACATTGGGTTCAAGCCATGAACCAATAAATTGACTCTATTGAGAAGAACAAGACATGGGATTTTGTTGATCTGTCCAAACATAAGACAAGTATTGGTGTCAAGTGGGTTTGCAAAACTAAACTCAATGAAAAGGGGCAGATTGAAAAACACAAAGCAAGACGTGTTGCCAATGGATTCTCACAACAACCAGGCATTGATTATGGTGAAACTTTTGGTCCAGTAGAAAGGTTGGACACTATAATGACTCCCTTATCCATAAAATCTTAACATAAATGGAAAGTATACCAGATGGATGTCAAGTTGGCCTTCTTGAATGGTGTCTTAGAAGAAGAAGTCTATGTGGATCAACAACCTGGATTTAAAGCCAAAGAGCATCCAGGCAAAGTGTATCGGTTGAAGAAATTCTTGTATGTCTTAAAGAAAGATTCAAGATCTTGGTACAATAGAATTGATACTTACTTGATCGAGAGTGGTTTTAGAAGAAACTAAAATGAGCCAACTCTATACACCAAAACAGATCAACAAGGTATTATGATTGTCTGTCTTTATGTTGATGACATGATATATACTGGAAATCTTGTTGCATTTGAGTTTGAGATGACAGATCTTGGCATAATGAAATATTTTTGGGGGATTGAAATTGACCAATCAACCAATGGGAATTTTTTCTATCAAGAAAAGTATGCAACATACATCATCAAAATATTCCGCATGGAAGACTGCAATCCAACAGAAACTCCTATACCCCTAGGCATAAAATTGACCAAGCAAGATGAAGGCCCTACAATGGATTCTAATTGGTACAAAATTTTAGTAGGCAATCTGTTGTATCTTACATCAACTAGGTCTGATATTATGTATGCAGCTGGCCGACTTTGTTTCCAGGTTCATGAAATCTCCCAAATATTGTCATTGGAAGATGGAAAAAAGGATTGTGAGATATGTTGGCTTGCACTCTCAATTTTGGTTTATGGTACACTCAGTCTGTAGATAATCATCTTTATGGTTACACTGACAGTGATTTTGTAGGAAACCTAGATGACTGGAAAAGAACCTCAATGTATGCTTTTCACCTTGACACAAATATGATTTCTTAGGCATCAAAGAAGCAACCCATTGTATCAATATCTTCTGCATAGGCAAAGTATGTTGCTGATACCTCAACTTCCTGTCAAGTTGTGTGGCTATGAAGACTATTAAATAACATGTCACATATAGAAAATGATCCAACCCCTATCTTATGTGACAATACTTCAACAATTTGTTTATTAAAAAACTATGTTTTTCATAAGAAAAACAAACACATTGACACTCTCTTTCACTTCATATGCGAGCTAGTCAATAATTGTGAAATCACTCTTCAATTTTGTGGATCATGAGACCATCTCTCAAAAATATTTACAAAGCCATTGGGAAAAACCATTTTTTATTTTCAGAGACAACATTTGGGCATTATCAATGTAACTGTTGAGTTTAAGAGGGAGTGTCTGTTTGACTGTTTGCACATTTTCTTATTTTGTCATTTTTTGGGTGAGAAAAAAAAAAAACCATATGAGTAAGTTTGAATGTATAAACATCATCCATTGATAATCAATGTGACAACCCAACTAGAATATCCACCCAACATCCTATTATCCATCATTTACCACACCAATAATATCAATTTCTTTTAGAATACTTTTCTTTTAATTTTCCCATGTGATTGCAATGGAAACATCCATCAACATTTTCACACCAATTATTTCTATTTATTTTATACTTGTTTCCTCATGTGATTGCAATGGAAACATCCATCAACATTGTCACACCAATGATATCTATTTCTGTGTGGATGATATCGCCACAATTGTAGGAAGAGATCCTATTCCTGGTGCTCAACTCCCAGAGATGTGCCACGTCGTCCTTGCCACCGCTGGCGCAGAGACTTCCATCGGGGAAAATGGAGATGGCGTTGACATAGCCCCGGTGTTCATGAAAGCTGTGGACGATCTTGTAGTTGGTGATGTTCCAGACCTTGACGGTGCGGTACCAGGAGCCCGAGACGACGATTGGGCTTTCTGCAACAAGTGAGAATCGAATAGAGATCACCCCGTCGGTGTGCGCCTCGGCGTCCTGGATGGTGTACTTGCATTCCCTGAGCATGTTCCACGGCTTGATGGTGCGGTCGCGGGACCCTGACACGGTATGGCGCTTGTCCGAGGAGAAGGAGACACTGAGCACGTCCTTGGCGTGGCCCACAAATCTCCAGCTGGTGGTGTCAGTTTTCAGGTCTGAAGTCACCGTCCTCCCTCGTGATCTTCCACAAGATCAACGAGCGGTCGCGTGAGCACGAGACGACGGTGTCAGTGTTGTCCATGAGCGGGCAGGCTATGGCTATCACCCAGTCAGAGTGGCCCTTCAGGGTGCCGCAGATGACGAGCACATTGGTCGTCATTTTTCTTGATTCCCAACAAAGACTAAAGGAAAGGAATTGGCGTTCCTTCCTTCGACCTTGGGCTGCCGTGGCCTATGGAGGAGTTTCGAAAGGAATTGGTGTTCCTTCCTTCGACCTTGGGCACTTCTAATGTATGTTGTCGCGGCCTATGAGGGAGTTCGAATCAAAATTCCAAGGTCATTACGGGTCGAGCAGTTATCCATATTTATACTCTCGAATAATATCCATATAGATATTTAAAACAATAATTTATAAGAAATAAATATATTCAAAATAAATATATAAGAAATAATTTTAATTTTCATATATTTGTAATTTTAAGTTGCTTTCAAAATTATTGATATCCTCTAGAATGTCGACTTAACCATCTCATCCAACATCATGGGAATCATTTATGTTCTAATCCAATATTTTTTTATTTTTTATTATTATTTTAAACATGGTTGTTATTTTTAAACATGGTAGAAATAATTTCAATTTTCATATATTTATA
>JZKD02S2090618.1:361036-398872 GCA_000966675.3 Picea glauca
TATATATATAGTTTTTTTGTGTATTTGTTTCCATATATTATTATATGATGTTTGTATTTGTTGTGCTCTAATAGCATACCCTCCATGCTGATAAATGCATATGTGTCGACTTCCACCATTGATGCAACAATAGAGGCATCCTGGACGTTTGGTGTATGTGTTTCCTTTGATAAATACACCACAATGATTTTCTTATTCTCTAACATCCTCAAATATAATGTTATTGTGTTTTTATAGGTTTTGGTACCATACGGTGATGAACTATGTCCACCTGAGATGGACAACTCACCCGCTTCACATTTTTCATGTGTTGATTTAAATCTTGTTTAATTGTGAAATTTATTATATTGTTTTTGTTTAATTTTACATTTTTGTACTAATAAAAATATTATAAATATGTATGTGGGTTGCTTCATCAATTTCTAGGTCGCATGTTGGTGCAAAACCCCCTCCTCTCCAAGGACTGTGCGACCTCCCGGTCTTAGTATCTTCTCAATACTGAACTAAAACAGTCTTCAATTCCCTGCTGGAACCTCTCACAAACAATCCACGGGTCTATTTGTGAAAATTATGCCCACATGAACAAACACCAGGTGGAAGCTTCCTCCAGGTGACCACTAACCGTGACCACATGCCTATGCAAAAGGAGAGTCATAATTTTGCATATCAGGGCTTTACGAATGAGTCAACCCTGACTCTCCAACTACCGAGCTCCAAAAATGGATAATGTTCCTTAGCTCTTCCTTTGTCCTCTTTCCATGTGACCATTAAACGTGACCTGGGGCCCAACTCTCAAGAGCGTCGAAATTTCGCGTATCGTGAGTTCTCGCTGCTTCCACCTTTGACCTTTCCATCCTGCGATTCAGCGAAATGATGGTCTCTTGCAACGCATCCCTCCAAATGGATGACCCTGATGATGTCAGGATAGCCAAGGACTATGATCTTTTTGTGCGTTTTCACTTCGTGAAATCTCGCGACTCTACTCTTTGAATTCTTCACTCTACGAGTCAGCGAAAATATGACCCTTCGCCATGATCTCTCCTTGACAATGGATGGTCCTGATGGTTTCGAAATGAACAATGACTATGATCTTTTTGTGAGTTCGTGTTTCACGAATTCTCACATATTTCTCTTTGACTTCTTCAAGTTGTGATTCAACGAAATTCTGAGCACTCACCATGAATCCCTTCTGATGGATGGTCCTGATGATTTCAGAACTTGTCTCGTGCACCTTCCTCCGGATCCAAGGATTGTTGGACCACGTGCTCAGATATGATAGCCCAGAACTGATCTTCTCCTGTGCTCATTCCTCGTTGTCTGGACGTGGGTTCCAACAGTCTAGATCTCTCCTCTACAACTTATCTAATGGCTGCCAATGCTCCTCCTCCTGAGCTTCATCACCTCTCTTCCCAGACTTGGAATATTTTGATACTTCGAAGGTCCCGACCTTCGATTGTCCTTATGGGAGCCTGTTCCTTTGGGTCTCGCCTTTCTCTCTCCCTCGTGAGCTTTGGTAATGGAATTCAGACTCGTCTTTGCACATACTTGTGGTCTGGATCTGGCTTCATGCTACCCCTCCTGAGCTTCGAGACTTGAAATAAGTCCACTCTTGCACACTCCTTGTGTGATTTATATTGAGATTCTTGAATATGCTTAGTCTCTAAAGGACTCACCCCTCTTCTTCCTTTGAATACTTCTGGTGGCCCTCCTGACCTTTCAAGCTATAGCACAAATTTGTTTTGATACACACTCCTTGTGCTCAATATGCACTCTATGCATACAAAATTTCCTCGCTATCTCTTCTGACATTTTAGGTCGAAAGATACTTCTTCATACGCTCTCTTTGTGTTCTAACTAGCTTTCCAATGGATGTCTTTCAAAAATTCATATGAGTATCGTCCTGGTGCACTCCTTGCACAGGTCTTCCTCCAGAGTATTCAACAATTTTTTTTTCCTCCTTGAGATTCAATCGCTCGAACCTTGAAGGTATCTGTCCCTTCCACTCCTCGAAGGGATATAAGTTCCCTCTTGCCAACTTGTGCTCAAGCACTCCTTGCTGAGCTAATAGCGTATTCAATAAATCTGTGAGTGTCTTCTCCTAGACACTTCTCTCCTCTCAGAACTCGAAACAGAGTTCCTTCATGCACTCCTTGCACTTGGCCACAAAGAACCTAGACTGAAATAAAAATAACTTACAGATAGTAAATTCTATCTATCCCAGTAGATGAAATATAACATACATCTACAACATATACAAACATACACATATGACATTCATTCAATTTCACAAATACACTCAGACAACTCCTGTGTAGGAAAAACCAATGTTTTGTGTTAATATCAGTGCCTGTTTACAACTGTGTAGAAGAGCTCTGACTGCAACAGAGTCTCAGCTCCTCTCTCCCCTATTCTTCTCTAATATAATCTAATGTAAAACTCTCATTCTGATCCAAAAAAAATCTCTCTCTTTGGTTTTACAAAAGAGGGCTCTACCGAGATTATCCTCTCCACTGCCTAAAATGCTATCACTATCTAAACTAAGACACCTTATCCTATGACTCATTACATTAAACAGAGATCCAGACAAGACACGGATCTGAACCTTCTTACAGTTGGTCATTCTAACAAACCCATCCACACATGTCAAAGGGAATGGATTTGACATTCTACCACCCTTACACATAAATTTACAGAATTTTATAATTCAAATTTTAAAAATGAGAGGGTCGACGCCTCTCCTTATATCCAAATGCATGCTTACGTGTTTTTTTGTTGACACATCCATTGAGGTGGAAAGATGATCCTCCATCATACTCCACTACTGTGAAAAATTCATGAGCTCCTACTCATGAGCTCCCTAGTTATGTTGAAATCCACCTGGATCCCAAAATTTATCTTAGAAATGTCTACCTACTCCTCTTCTTTGTTGTTGTTATTGCTTCTACTTCTCCTTCTTCTTCTTCTTTCCTTTGTTCAACTTCTCCTTTCTAACCTCTTCTTGTACTGTCCTCAACATCAACTTCCTAATTTCTTCAATCAGCTTCTCCAACTGCTCCAGTGGCTGGCTTTTCTTATGCAGTCTTCTCTGTTGCACTTCCTCCTCTCCATACTTATTAATAAACATATCTGCTTGATCTCCCACATTGTCTTCAACCCCTTTAATACTAACTTGCCATTCTATTACAGATTTTAGTTCTGTAGTTTTCTTACTAAATTGTTTCCCAACTTCTTCCTTTGACATATTGGTTTTTGTCAGCTCCAATATTGTTGGCATATCTCCATCTTATATCAGTTGTTCCTCTGGCTGGAATTATGCTCCCTCTTCTGCTGCATGCTTCAGTACTGCAACCACCATCTGTTTAGCTTCCCAGCTGAAATTTCTGAGCAATTCTATCTAATGTTCTTCTCTTACAATCTGCATTACCATCTTCTAGTTATGGATTGTTCAACCAATCCTCCAGCATATCCAACTCCTTCTCCCATGGAGTAAGAATCTTATCTTCATGCTCTTCTTCTACTGGGGAAAACATCAGTGTCTGCTCCACGTTCTCTTCTTTGACATATTTTGTTGGTTGTCCTTCTTCTGCTACACCTACAACACATGCACTGACCCCAACTAGGCTGCTTGGTAGGAATATCTCAATTCCTCCAATGATCAAAACACTCCTTTGATCCACCTCCTGGATGGTGAGAGTATCTAACTTCTCATCATCTTCATTAACATGTTCTGCAAACTCATATGAATCTTCACCTATCAAGACTCCTTGTTGATATGAACTCTCAGTTGAGTTCATGAGACTTTCAAGCAGTCTCCCTTCATTCTCCTCGCCCACCTAGCAACCTAGAATTTCTTCTCCTTTTCTCTCCTGGAAGTCTATGAGGTCTTCCAATGATCCCATCTCATTGTCCACCTAGAAATCTAAACTTTCATTACTGCTCCTCTGCCAGTATATGAGACCTTCCACTAATCTCTTTCCATTTCCCACCTAGCAACTTGAAAGTCCATTTCTTCCCTCTTGGAAGTTTATGAAATTCTCTGCTAATCTCATATCATTGCCCACCTAGAAATATGATAGCTCACTACTTCCCTTCTGGCAGTCTTTGAGATCATCCATTGATCTCTTATCCTCATCATCACTGATGCTTTTTCCAACTTCTCTTTCATAGATGCAAATCACTTTTCGTCCTGTGTTACTGAGGTTTTCATCATGCCTCAGGCACCTTCTCAACATTTTTTTCTGCCTTTTGGCCATCAACTTCTGGATAGGCCATTCTACTTTCCTTTTCAAAGGCCATTCCTATGTCCAATGTACCTTTTCATCCTATTGCATTTTTAATACTAGCCTCTACATATTTTCTCCTAATTCTATGAGTTCTTTATCTATCTCAACTTGGGTTTTCTGTTGGTGGTCCTTGTCTTGATCACCCCTATGGCCTTCAGTAGCCATTTTCACCCTCTAGTTTTCAACTCATCTAGATGTCTACCATTTACTGTACACCTTGCTAGAAATCATACTCTCCAAGGGTTGTGCGACCTCCCGGTCTTAGTATATTCTCAATACTGATCTAAAACAATCTCTGATTCCCTACTGGAACCTCTCAGAAAAAAATCCATAGGTCTATTTGTGAAAATTATGCCCTCATGAACAAAAACTAGGTGTAAGATTCCTCTAGGTGACCACTACCTATGACCACACGCCTATGCAAAAGGTGAGTCTCAATTCCACATATCGGGGCTTTACGAATGAGTCAACCCTGACTCCACAACTACCGAGCTCCAAAAAGGGATAACATTCCTTAGATCTTCCTTTGGCCTCCGTCCATGTGACCATTCACCGTGACCCGAGGCCCAAATCTCAAGAGTGTCGAAATTTCGCATATCACGAGTTCTCGCTGCTTCCACCTTTGACCTTTTCCTCTTGTGAGCCAACAAAATGCTGGTCTCTCACCATGTGTCCCTCCAAATGGACAACCTGATGATGTAGGGATAGCCAACGACTATGATCTTTTCGCGAGTTTTCACTTCGTGAAATCTCCCAAATCTACTCTTTGACTTCTTCACTCTACGATTCAGCGAAAACATGACCCTTCACACCTTTCCCTCCTTGACAATAGAGGGTCCCGATGGTTTTAGAATGAAAAATGACTGTGATATTTTCGCGAGTTCGCATTTGGCGAATTCTCATGAATTTTTGTTTGACTTATTCAAGTTGTGAGTCAGTGAAATGTTGAGCACTCACCACGTGTCCCTTTCGATGGACGGTCCTGGTGATTTCAGAAGTTGTCTCATGCACCTTCCTCTGGATCCAACTATTGTTGGTCCACACACTTAGATCTGATGGCCCAGACCTGATCTTCTCCTACTCTCATTCCTCTTTGTATGGACATGGGTTCCAACGGTCCAGATCTCTCCTCTGTAGTTGATCTAACGGTTGTTGACACTCCTTCTCTTGAGCTTCATCACCTCTCTTCCCAGGCTTGGAATATTTTGATACTTTGAAGGTCTCGACCTTTGATTTTCCCTCTGTGAGCCTATTCCTTTGGGTTTCGCCTTCCGCTCTCTTTCCTGAGATTTGGTAATGGAATTTGGCCTTAGCTCTGCGCATACTTTTTCTCTGTATGCGGCTTCACGCTACTCCTCTTGAGCTTTTGGACTTGAAATAAGTCCACTCTTGCACACTCCTTGTGTAATTTCTATTGAGCCTCTTGAATATAATCAGTATCTAAAGGACTCACCCCTCTGCCTCCTTTGAAGAATTCTGGTGGCCCTCCTGACACACTTTGCACTCGACCTCCTGAGATTTCAAACTTTAACACAATTTTGTTTCTATACACACTCCTTGCACTCAATATGCACTCTCTACACACAGAATTTCCCCGCTATCTCTTCTGAGATTTTAAGTCAAAAGAGACTTCTTCATATGCACTCTTTGTGCTCTGACTAGCCCTCCAATGGTTGTCTTTCAACACTTCATCCGAGTTTCGGTCTAGTGCACTCCTTGCACAGGTCTTCCTCTAGAGTATTCAACAAATCTTTTTTCCTCCTTGAGATTCAATTGGTCGAACCTCGAAGGTCTCTGTCCCTTCCACTCCTTGAAGGGATATAAGTTCCCTCTTGGAAACTTCTGATCCATCACTCCTTGTTGAGCCGACGGATTTTTCAATAACTATGTGAGTGTCTTCTCCTGGACACTTCTCTTCTCTCAGAACTCGAAACAGAGTTCCTTCATGCACTCCTTGCACTTGGCCACAAAGAACCCAGACTGAAATCAAAAGAACTTACAGACAGTAAATTATGTCTATCCTTGCATATGCAATCTAACATACATATACAACATATAGACACATACACAGATGACATTCATTCAATTTCACAAATACACTCAGACAACTCCTTTGCAAGAAAAACTAATGTTTTGTATTAATATCAGTGTCTGTTTACAACTGTGTACAAGAGCTCTGACTGCAACAGATTATCGGCTCCTCTCTCCCCTATTATTCTCTAATCTAATCTAATGTAAAACTCTCATCCTGATCCAAAAAAAATATCTCTCTCTCTTTTACAAAAAATGGATCTACCGAGCTTATCCTCTCCACCACCTAAAATGCTATCACTAGCTAAACTAAGACACCTTATCTTATGACTCATTACATTAAACAAAGATCCAAACCTGACAGAGATCTGAACCTGCTTATATTCGTTCATTCTAATAAACCCATCCACAACTATCCAAGGGAATGGATTTGACATTCTACCACTCTTACACATAAATTTACATAATTTTATAATTCGAATTTTAAAAATGAGAGGGTCGACGCCTCTCCTTATCTCCAAATGTGTGCTAACGTGTTGTTTTTTTGAAGAATCCGTCGAAGTGGAAATATGATCCTGCATCACATGTACCACCACCTTTTCATTCCCCACCACCACCAACATTTCCTCCTCCATTTTCCCCTAGATACAGGGCTAGTCTAGTCCTTGGCCACCCTCCCTGACTCTTGGGACAACTCTTTCCATCCTAAGGGTCTTACCATACTTTTTACCACCCATCGGGGTTTATCCCTGCCCTCCCCCACCATGTTTTCCACGACATACATCCACAATGGTTTCACCCGTACGCCACCCGCACCTTTTATATCACATCCATCCAGAATGGATGCCCCTGTATTTGACCCACCCCCACCAAATTTTACATCTGATGCATCCATAGTGGCTACACCTCTACAGAACCCACCAATTATCTCTATTACAGACCATATTTTTCCATCCACTAAGGATACTAGAGAAAATGTTTCCTTAGAGCAGGTTTCATAGTCGAGTGCTCCACCTACTAGCAACTGTCCATTGTTTCTTGAGTTATTCACGGTGAGATGATTTGTTGATGGACTTTTATGTATCATGAATGGAATTGATTTTATGCATTTTTAAAAATTTCATGTTTTGATCCTTGCAACTACTGCAAGGTGGCATCATTGAGATATTATGTTTGTGAAGGAGAGTAACACCCTCAAGATTGTCAATATCATCTGCAGTGATTTTTCTCAGCTTGAACTATAAAGTATTATTTTGTATGTTTGTTAATTAATTGTGGAAAAAAACTTATAAGAATGTTGTTTCTTTTTCGAGTCTTTGGAGTGACAAACCACGCCTAGGCATAAAACCACTCAAGGTGATGCTTCAAGTAAGAGAAGAAGATCAATTTCCTGGATGAACCTGATAGTTGCGAGGGTGGTAGTGGTCAACGAGTGACCAACGAGTGCCATTTTATATCTAGGGAACCATATGTCACTTTTCCATGTTTGGGCACTTTCTGTCATTTTGTATATTGGGCATGATGTGCCATTTTGTAAAAAATGTACAATTGAGACGATTATGAACACACACACACACACACACATTTCATGGAACATGTTTTATGAATTTCATTTTTTGTTTATTTGATGTTGATGAATGAGGATTATGATAATAATGATAAAATTTCCATCTTTTTCTATTATGATGAGAATCTTCCAATTCCATTCGCTTCTCTTATAATCTATTCAAAGAAGTTATGGCTCCAATTCTAAATCTTGTGGATAAAAGAGGGAGACAATGTAGAAATGTTTATGTGACTTACCATTTATATTATAACTTTATCATCCCATGTTTAATCATTAAGCTTTTAGATAATTGTTACATAATGAATTACTAAATTTATTACCCATGTCTACTCATTACATGTCCTTCTATCATATCAAACTCTCATATATAAAAACAATGTGTCAACACTTGCTAAATCACATGTTACATTGACATAGCTATGCATTGAATCCCATGTATTGACCTCATAACATGAATCAAATATGCCTTAACCTGATAACACAATCCTTTTCAATAACTAATCTAGGGTCATCTAATGACTAGTTTCATTGTATCCTCATCATATTTATGTTAGTTAACATATTTGGGTACTTAACCAAATCTATCAATTTCCTCTATTTGTCCCAATTCAATTTTTCCACAATCAATCTTTTGACTTCACAATTGACTACAAGAAAYTTTAATAACAATATCCATTAGTTTGAACASTAAATTCCTMATCAAAATGCTAGAAKAATTTGCATTCATGAGGTTTGATACCTRAACCTCATGAAAAAACTACAAGTTTATATGCTTTCATGAACTTATTGGAACATGAACCTTATTAAATATYCACAACTTCATTCACATTCYATATTATTTTCATACTCGATCCATATTAARGGAAATATTCTTACACAYSCAATGGATATTAATTTTGAGTCYTCAAAATGGACTCATTTTGTCACATCTCTATCTTTTATTCCCATTAACAACCTATATCTATGACTCATTTATATTATAATTTTTGTGCATATGTTGTCATTGGTGTCAAATTAGTCATGAACATAGTCATTTATATCACTATGAAAGATAATATGGCACAAAGTATGGAGCATAGATGGAGGAAGTCGTGAAACAATGAAAACATAAGTGTGCTAAAGGATCAAAGGACAAAAGGATCACTGGCGTAGAAGAAAATATATATGGAGCCTTGAGCTAGTGCAACGAGCAATGCATTGGAGTGTGATGAAATGACATCAATCGCTTGTCCATGGTGCAAAAGAAAATCTATAGGATGCCATGATCTAGTGCGACGAATGCAACAATGTAGTGTTCAGATACAAAGCCGATGCGATGGAATGAGTGGAAGTTCAACAGTAAAGTGTGTGAGTCACTAGGACATGCTCACAGTCTAGTGGGGAAATTGGGTGAGCACGCTGCAGAGTAAGTGCGATAGGTTGAAGACTTGTGACTTGAATCTTCCACTCCCATTCTATTTACACATTGGGTGCTATGTAAACAAGAATGCAAATTGTTCCATCAATTTTGATGAGATGGTATAATAACACTAGGTTTTGTTGCTGAAGATGAGTTGTAGCTCATTTGTTGGAATATTTGGTCATATAATTGATCCTTTTTTAATCATTTAATGGATCAATGATGATCCTTGATCATTTTCATAAAACAAGGAATATTTGTTCCATTTGATTTAGTAGAAGAATGTTCAACCATAACTAGACAATAAATATACTTAATTTAAACAGAAGTGTGTCCACATAACTGACTAGACTTTCATCTGGTCAAGATATGTCCACAATATAACTTTTATGCATCCATATACTTCATTTATATAGAAGTGTGTCCACATATAATGAACTAGACTTTGATTTGGTCAAGATATGTCCACAATATAACTGTAATGAGTCCACATACAATTAGTTGAACTGAGGCAAATAAATTATAAATAGGGATGTGCTCTGATCGCATTAGTTGTTGACAATAAGAGAAGGAAAAGGTCCTATAACTGTTCAAAGGAACTAAACTAGAAATATATCAGATGGTTTTTGAATTAAAAAGAGAAAAGTCTTGAGAAAGGTCTAGTTGTGTAAGGAATTTGTTTGGAGAAAAATGAATACATGGAGGTAGGGTGGTGAAGGGGAAAGGGATGGTGTCCTCACTCTACATTTTGGTGCCTTAGAGAATTTCTTTCCTCATCATTTGTAACAGTTTGGTGCCTGAGAGGATTGATGTCCTCATCATTTGTAACAGGTTGGTGATTCAGAGGATTAGTGTCCTCATTATTTGCAAAAATTCGGTGCCTATCGAGTTGAAATCTTATAAAGTGTAATTTGGTTCTTGCATAAGATCATAAAGAAATATGTTTGTCAATTTTCTCTCGCATTGGGTTTACACATAAAAAAAATTCATTGGTTTTCCACGTAAAAATTCTGGTGTACTGTGTTTTCTATGTTGATTTGATTTTTGTATGCATTGGTGATTAAGTAAGCACTTCAAAATAATATTAAATCATTGAAAGAAAACAAAATTGAGAAAATTGATGTAATATCGATTCACTCCCCCCCTCTTAGTATTACTGTGAGTCTCAACAATTCGTATTAGAGTGAGGTTCCTTTAATAATAGCCTAACAATTGGAAGGAAGATCACACAAAAATTATGGCAAGTCAATATTCGTATTGTTCTTCAACCATACCTCCTCTATTTAATGGAACAATTTTTGTTTTTGGAAAATAAGAATGAATACCTACTCGATGTCTCTTGGTATGGAAGTTTGGCATATCATGGTAGATAGTTATAGAATCCCAACAACTCTTCTAACTGATGAAGTTGGTAAGAAAAAATAATACAATAATGTAAGAGCTATGAATGTTATCCAAGGTGGGCTTGTAGAAACAAAGTTTGTTAAAGTAATGCAGTTGGAATCTGCAAAGGAAATATGGGACAAACTAGTAAACAATTATGAAGGAGACGAGAAAGTAAAGTTGGCCAAACTTCAAGTTCACAGAATGCAATTTGAAAGCCTAAGGATGAATGAAGATGAAAATATTATTGGTTTCTTTCTCAGAGTAGATGATATTGTAAGCACTATGAATGGGTTAGGTGAGAAGATTAAAGAAGCTATGGTGGTTCAGAAGGTACTGATATCTCTTCCCTCAATACTGGATGTGAAGGTTTATGCTATAGAAAAAATGCATGAACTATATAAACCGACTATGGATAAGCTCCATGGAATACTGACTGCTTATAAGATGAGGACCATGAAAGAACAACCAAATATAAAAGATGGAGCCTTCAAGGAATCCATCAAATTGTCAAAATATGAAGATCATGACACCTCTGAAAACTTCTCAGATGAAGTAGAAGCTAACTTTGTAAGGAAACTTAAGAGGGGATCTATAAATCATAAAGGTATGTTACCATTCAAATGCTTTCATTGTGGTAAAGTTGGTTATTTTTTATTGAAATGTTCTTTCAAAGAAAACAAAAATAATGAAAAATAAATAAAAGGCAAGGATAAACCTAGGGATTTTAAGAAGAAAACCTATTTTAAAAGGAACAAGTTTTATTCAAGGGAGGATAACAACAACTCTTCAAAAAATTAAGAATAAAAATATGAGCCAAATACAACTCAAGATGAAAAGCTTCTCATGGATTTAGAGAAAAAAAGATCTGATCAAGAAAACACAGACACAAAAGAGTGTGAAGTTGTATTCGACATGGAAGGATAACTCATTACTGGTCTGGATAAAATATCCCAACTCAAGAAAAAAGAATAGAATAATAAAATAATAGTTGCGAAATTATAAAGAAAAAGAGAATGATATTAGTAAAGATATAATCATCTTAAAAATCCAACTAGAAGAGGCCAAAAGAAAGGAAGGAATATTGATGAATCTAATAAAAGAAAAGAAGAACATATGTGACAAAATAGAAGTAGAAATAATATCCTTAAGAAAATATCTAGAGAATTCCAGGACTCAAATGAATATCAAATTCATAAGAGGATATGAAATCCTAGATAACATTCTCAACAATCAAAGATCACTAGATGAAAAGACATGACTGGGATATAAGGAAAGTTTGAACGTTTTCAAAGATGATTCAAGAATCAGCATGTCAAATACTAAGAAGCCCAAAAACTATGCCAATGCTCTCAAGGGAAACATGATTCATCCTAACAAGTCAGAAAATGAAAAGAATCATTAAGAACTGGATCAACCCAACCACGCAAAAAAATATGAAGCAAGGAAGCAACAAATGCCTGAATCTTATCAATTTGGAAGACAAAGACCAATTCCTTCAAGCAAGTTCTTCATTCCAAGGAATTCAAACTTTTTCTATGGATATTGTTTCTCTTATAGTAACTTTGGACATAAGGTTGTGAGTTTCAAGACTTTTAGATATACCAAAAATGTAGGAATGAGATTCAATAAAACTCAAATGGATATGGTTCAAAATAATTTCAATAATGACTTCTCTCCTTTACTGAATGAACGCGAGTACCACATATGAAATACTTTTGGACACATGGAAAGTAAATGCAAAATAAATGTTTTTTCTATATTTAAGCAAGACAAACAAGAATTTTTTACCAAGGTTTGGAGGAAGAAAAACAAAAACAAAGAAAAATGTGAATTGATTCTATATGCCAAAAATAAAGAAAATCAATTGTATATTGATAGTGGCTACTCCAAGAACATGACAGGAGACAAGAGTAAGTTTTAATTCCTAACTGACGAAAAAGGTGGTAATGTTACTTTTGGAAACAATGCTTCAACAAGAATTAGAGGAAAATGAATCGTTGTAGTAGATGAAGATAAGAAGGGAAATACAAAATCACAGAATATGTTGAATCTATATGGTCTAAAACATAACTTTTTGAGTGGAAGTCAAATGTGTGACCAAGGACACAATGTTCTCTTTCATTCAAAACACTGTAAAGTAATGAATGCAAATACATGAAATATTGTTGTAAAGGAAGTCTTAACTCTAGGGAATGCGTATGTCCTAGAAGAAGGAAAATAAAAATGTTGTATTGGTAAAACCAATGAGATCTGGCTTTGACACAAAATACCAGGTCATATTAGTTTTAATCATCTTGTTAAACTAGGAAGAAAATATGTTGTACGAGATATGCCTAAAATTTCCAAACCTGAGAATATTATCTGCAAGTCATGTCAGTTTGGAAAGAAGTTAAGATTTCAATTCAAGGCAAGAGAACACTTCACCACTCAACCTATTGAGCTGATCCATATAGATCTTTGTGTCCCTACTAGTAAACAACCACCATGAGGTGAAAACTATTTCATATTTATGATTGATGACTATATATCAAGATGAGTTGGGTTGGATTATTGAAGCATAAATTTGAGGATTTTGAAAAATTTCAAATATTCAAACCACAGGTAGAAAATGAAATTGACTTAAAAATTAAGTTCCTAAGGTTATATAGAGGAGGAGAATTCACATATGATGAATTCAACAATTATTTTGAAAAACATTGGATTGAGAGATAGTTTGTTGTTGCAAGAACCCCTCAACAAAATGGAGTTGTAGAAAGGATGAACATAATAGTTCAAGAAATGGATATGGCATTGCTTGATGAATCAAAGGTACCCAACACCTTTTGGGGAGAGGTCGTTCAATAAAACCCCTCATGATATATGGCATGACATATCATCATCAATAAATCATTTCAAGATATTTGGAAGTAAATGCTACATTAAAAGAGATTAAGACAAACTAGGTAAGTTTGAATCTAGAGCTGATGAAGGTATCCTGTTAGGATATCCTCCAGAAGAAAAGTGTACAAGTGCTTAAAAAAATGACTCCATAAGATAGTTGAGAGTATATATCTAAAGGTAGACGAAGGACCACTTTATCCAGTAAGACACCAACATCATGATTATATATATGATAAACCAATCGGCAATGAACCACAAGATAATGGAATTAATGAGCATCAGGAACCAAAGGATTCAGAGGAAGATGAGATAATGGAAACACCACAACCAAAGACTCTGCCAAGGTATGTTAAAAAACATCATCCATAAAGTCAGATTCTTGGAAACAAGGAAACATGTGTACAAACTAGAACAAAAATTATAGATACATCTAGCTCTGCAAATTTTGCACTGTTTTCCTTGAGTGAACCCTAAAATTTTGTGCAATCACATCAGGATGACCACTGGGTCGAAGCCATGAATGAAGAACTAGACCAAATAGAAAACAATAAGACTTGGTATCTTGTTCCAAGACCCAATAACAATAATGTAATTGAAACTAAATGGGTATACATAAACAAGTTGAATGAAGATGGACTAATAGTCAGAAACAAGGTCAAGATGGTATGCAAAGGGTATGCGCAAGTAGAAGGAGTGGAATTTGAAGAAAAAATTTCCTCTGTTGCAAGAACTGAAGCTATAAGGATGTTTTTGGCATTTGCATGCTATAGAAAATTCAAATTTTATCATATGGATGTCAAATAATCCTTTTTAAATGGTGACCTAGAGGAAGAAGTTTATGTGGAGTAACCAAAGGGTTTTCAACTGAATGAAAAAAAGGATTATGTATGCTGATTAAAAAAACCCTGTATGGGATAAAATAGGCTCCAAGAGCTTGCTACTATAGACTGGACAAGTATTTATACCAACAAGTATTTAAGAAGGGAACAAATGATAGCAACTTATACATCAAGGTTGAACGTAATTCCCTACTAATTATTGTAGTATATGTTTATGATATTATTTTTGGCAGTAACATATTAATGTGTAAGAAGTTTGCAGCTGCAATGAAAAAAGAGTTTGAGATGTCTATGTTGGGGAAACTCTCCTTTCTTGGTCTACAGATTCATCAATCAAAAAGAGGAGTTTTCATTTATCAAAGTAAATATCTCAAGGAAATATTGAAGAAATTTGGCATGGAAAACTATGCACCAGTAAGCACTCTTATGACTACCAATTGCAAACTCAAAAAAGATAACGATGCTCCAAACATATATCAAACCCTGTACAAGTCTATGATATGAAATTTACTCTATCTCATAGATTCAAGGCCTGACATCATAAAAGCAGTAGGTTTGGTAGGCAGGTTTCAATCCAATCCTAAGGAAACTGAATTCTTTGAGGTTAAAATAATATTTATATACTTGCAAGGAAACATTGATTATGGCTTGTGGTATCTGAAAGACACATACCTCGTTATTAGAGCTTATACAAATGAAGAATGTAAAGGAAGTATTGATGATATAAAAATCACTAGTGGAGGAAAATTCTTCCTTGGCAGTTATTTAGTGTCCTGTCTCAACGAGAAACAAACTTCCATTTCCCTTTCTACAGCTAAAGACAAATATATAGCTACAGGAGCTTGTTGTACTAAATTGTTGTGGATAAAAAACAAACTCAAGGATATTCAAGATCCTTTTGATCAACTTGTCACCATCATGTGTGACAATACAAGTGCTATCAATATCTTCAAAAAATCAGTTAAACACTCTAAGACTAAGCATATACCAATAAAATATCATTTTCTCAGAGAACAAGTTTAGGATCAGGTGGTCAAATTAGAGTATGTTCCTTCCAAAGAGTAGATTGCATATATTTTTACCAAGCCATTACCAAGATAAACCTTTGAGTATCTTAGACAGAGGTTGGGTGTGATATTGTATTCCTTTCTTCAGTAAATAACACAGTTCACTTGTTATATTGGTGCCCCATTTGATGTTGTATCAGGTTCAAGTGATATTGTTGTTAATATTTACATTACTCATAAAAATAATTTTTCTTTTGTGGATATGTGCACAGTTGAATTTTGCAATGGTTCTCGATGGTATTCTATTTGAGGGTGTTTATGTATGCATAAAGAGTGTAGGAGAATGTTTTAACATAGGCTTCTAGAGGACTTTCTTCCTAGAGGGAGAATATACAGAGTCTATCTTTTTCATTGGTGTCAATGCGAGAGAGTAACAAAAAAAAAAAAAATGAACTTAGCATGAAGTTGATACACATTGAAAGATATTTTTTTCACGCATTGAAAGGGGGAGAAGCTTAGCATAAAGGCCATTGATTTGGCAGTAAGGATATTTTGGTTTCCATCAATGACAAAGGGGAGTTATTTTTCCATATGTTGACATTGATGTCATAGTAGTCATGAATATATTGAGTTATAGTGCTATGAAAGATAGTATGGAAAAAAGTATGGTGCACATATAGAGGAATTCGTGAAAGAATGAAAATATAAGTGCACAAAAGGATCAAAGGACGAAAGGATCAATGGTGTAGAAGAAAATCTGCAGGGTGCCTTGAGCTAGTGAGATAAATGGCACAATGGAGTGTGACGAAACAAAGTTGATCACTTGTCAATGGCATAGAAGAAAACATGCATGGTGCCTTAGGCTAATGTGATGAACAATGCAATGGAGTGTGGTGAGACAAATTCGGTGTGACAAGCGACGTAGTGGACTGCGATGGAATGAGTGGAAGTTTGAGAGTCAAGTGAGTGATTCACTAGGGCATGCTCATAGTCTGGTGGGGAGACTGAGTGAGCACACTATAAATCAAGTGTGACAGTTTTAAGACTTGTGACTTGAATCTTGCACTCCTATTCTATCTGTGCATTGGGTGCTATGTAAACCAAAATGTAAATTGTTGCATCAATTTTTATGAGATGCTCCTATAAGAATAGGTTATGTTGTTGGAGATGAGCTAGAGCTCATTCATTGGAATATTTGGTCACATAATCGATACTTCGTTAATCATTGAAAGGATCAACAATGATCCTTGAACTTGTTTCATAAAACAAGGAAGATTTGGTCCATCTAATTTAGTCGAAGAATGTCGAGCCATAACTAGACAAGAAATATACTTAATTTAGATAGAAGTGTGTCCACATATAACTAAGTGGACTTTGATATGGTCAATATATGTCCATAATATAATTTTTATGTGTCCATATACTTAATTTAGAAATAAGTGTGTCCACATATAACTAACTAGACTTTGATCTAGTCAAGATATGTCCACAATATAACTATTATGCATCCACATAGAGTTAGTTGAACTGAGGCAAAGACATTATAAATAGGGATGTGCTTTGATCAAGTTAGGTTTTGAAAAGAAGAGAACAAAAAGTTCATGTAACTGTTCAAAGGAACTGAATTGGAAATATATCATATGGTTTTTTAATTAAAAAGAGAAAGGTCTAGTTGTGTAAGGATTGTTTTTGGAGAAAAATGAATACAACGAGGCAAGGTGGTGCAAGGGAGAGAGATGGTGTCATCACTCTACAGGTTGGTTCCTAAGAGGATTGGTGTCCTCATCATTTGTAACAGGTTGGTTCTTGATAGGATTGGTGTCCTCATCATATGTAATAGGTTGGTTCCTAAGAGGTTTGGTGTCCTCATTATTTGCAACATGTGGGTTCCTATCAAGATGTAAAATTATAAAGTGTACATTGGTGCTTACAGAAGAAAATAAATAAAGATGTTTTGTAGTTTTCTCCAACACTGGTTTTTACCATAAAAATTATGGTGTACTCTGTTTTTTGTGTTGGTTTAATTTATGTATGCATTGGTGATTAAGTAAACACTTCAAAATAATATTAAATCATTAAAATAAAATAAAATTAAGAAAATTGATGTAATACTGATTCACCCCCCCCCCTGAGTATTACTGTGAGTCTCAACAACACTTTACTCCCTTTTTCCACTTAAACATGCTCAGCTACAAAATGTATGCATTAAATTGAGGGTTAGAGTTAAAATTGTTTATTATTATGTTAATTCCATACTTCTTAATGCACAATTCATTTAATTAATCATTATTATAATGAGTAGCTACAAAATTTCTCAATTTTGTAGAAACTCATATTATAGTTATATATCCTATTACTTAGACTTGTTTTTGTCATGGATTTTTCCATCTACAGGGTTTTGGTCAACATTGGATGGAGCCAAGACATGTGGGAAGCGTTAAAAAGATCCATGAATCTAATCCACTTGTATGTTTGGTCTATGGATCTCCCACCATAGAATATGGGGCTAAGTAAATGCTACAATCAACATGTACATGTGGCGTAATTTTGTAAGAACAACTACAAAAAATCAAGGCACGAGATAGAGCGCGATTGTATTTGATAAATTCATGAATCTTACCATGAATTTCTCTATTCATGGATAATCAAGATTGAATCCAAGCATCCACGATTGATCCATGTTTTATTTAACTATCTACACATGAGATATTTTATATGCATTGTATCAAGAGATCCATATGATATGGATATGGGTGATCATGTTCTCATTGTATAAATATCAATCATCATGTCCTCATAGAGAGTAACCATTATTGTACTGTGTAATCAAATTGTTGTAAAACTTGTTTGTTGATTAATATAATCTTCTAGTTACTTCCATATTCATGAGTTATTAATATTTGTTTTATACAACTCAACCTTACATGTTTTAGTTAAACAACATAACCCGAATCAAGAGGGCCCCCTGTGGAGGAGCACACTATTCCTTTCATTTATGGTATTGTTCTTTTAGTTATTTGATTTGTGTGATTTTTAATTCTGTTATTTATTTTCTAAAATGGATTCATTTTTTCTTTTCATAGGAGTAACTAAATTCACACCCACCAATTGAATAATTGATTGTTATGATCAGCAGGGAACTTCACAGTGTTAAATGATTGAGGAAATTATATGACATTCTAGTAGATTTTTGGTTATACATCTTAGAATTACTTATATGTTCTTTAGAAATCTGTTTTTTTTTTTTTTTAGCATTACTCTGTTCTTTCTGCAGCTAAGAAGAACTTTGTTTCTACAGTTGAACAACTGAACAATTTGCTTTCCATTTGCATGATTAGATAAAAACTAGTAGTTTCATATACTTTTCATTTCACTTCATCAATTTACGATCCCCAGGTCAATAATTTAATGTAACCAAGTGCATCCAATTGGACTGACTGATATTTTTGGTGTCATTGTTAGGGAGGTGCAAAAATGAATTATTTTTCTTTTCTTTAGATGCACATGGGAATGAATGCATGAGAAGGTGGACATTAAAATAATTAGAGTTATAGTGAATATCTATTTAACTGTTTAAAATAATGATGAGTAGGATGCATGAAAATATGTAGGGAAAATAGAGTTAGATTTACTAGTTGTAGAATTACACCAAACACCACTTCACCCACTCCATCACGTGGTACTATAAGATCCACACCATCATCTAATCCCTCTGCAGGTATAATTACAAGAGGAGGACAAACATGAAGGATTCTCATTACACAAGAAAAAGGAAAAGGGAAAGATGGAGAAGGAAGTTCTAAAACAATAAAAGTTCCATCAACTTCACAACAAGCTTTCATACTTCCAGACAAACCTCAAGGAGAACTACTCAATGGTCAACCAGAGATTGTATTTCGATAAAACCCTATTGAATAACCATAACTCTCTACTCCTTCAGAGGAATCTATGCTTATTGAATATTACAATATTTCAAGACTAATATTTGTTGACCGATAAGAAGAAAGAGGACCTAGAGGTGAAGAACGTGAATGAGAAGAAAGACAAGAAGGAACATATATTTCAACTGTTGAAAAATAATTTGTATTTCCAATATTGGATGCAACAATTTCTATCCAAATGAAGAACATCCCACCTTCAACACTACCGAACTTTCATGATATGATAACCAAAGGCCCAAAAATTTTCCTTTTTGAATTTGATGTTTTTGTCGCAACTATGATTATTCTTTTGACGCTAAAAAATTGAAGTTATTTTCATCTACACTTAAGGATGTTGCATTATGTTTGTTTATGGGTTTGGGAACAAATGCAATAAAAACATGGGATGAGATGAGGAAAACATTCCTTGAAAAATATAATGATTATTGTACAAATAAAGGAATGAGAGAGGAAATGTTTAAGATGACACAAAAAGAAGAAGAGAGTCTTGAAGATTATTTAGAAAGATTCCATTATACAATTAAAAGATAAAAGAAAAATCATCTAGATTTGGATACTTTAAAAGTCATTTTATTTAGGGAAATTAGAGATGAATGGATTGATGTATTCAATTTAATGGGTAAATGAGATATTTCTCACCTAACCTATTAAACAATTTGTGACTTATGCAAGCATATCTCTCGAGGAAATTCCAAATATGGTAAGGGACCCATAGATTCTATCTCTAGGGTTAAGAAATCAACCACCGGTGGGGTAAGTAGAGTAGAGATTGGAAAATTATTGGACAATTTTAGAACATACATTCTTAGTACTCTTGGTTCTCACTTAGACACTTTGAATATTAAGAAAAAGAAAGAGTTAGAGGATGCAACATTAACTATTTAAGATCCACACCATCATCTAATCCCCCTGCATGCATAACTACAAGAGGAGGACATACATGAATGATTATCATTACACAAGAAAAAGGAAAAGGGAAATCTTGAGAAGGAAGTTCTAAAACAATAAAAGTTCCATCAACTTCACAACAAGATTTCATACTTCTAGAAAAACCTCAAGAAGGAGAACTACTCAATGGTCAACCAGAGATTGTATTTCCATAAAACCCTATTGAGGAACCATTACTCTCTACTCCTTAAGAGGAATCTATTCTTATTGAATATTACAATATGTTGAGAGTAATATTTGGTGACCGAGAAGAAGAAATAGGACCTAGAGGTGAAGAACATGAATGAGAAGAAAGACATGAAAGAACATATACATCAACTATTGAAAAATAATTTGGATTTCCAATATTGGATCCAACAGTTTCTATCCAAATGAAGAACATACCACCTTCAACATTGCCCAACTTTCATGATATGATAACTGAAGGCCCAAAAACTTTCCTTTTTGAATTTGATGTTATGTCACAACTATGATTATTCTTCTGACGCTAAAAAATTGAAGTAATTTTCATCTACACTTAAGGATGTTGCATTATGTGTGTTTATGGGTTTGGGAGCGAATGCAATAAAAACATGGGATGAGATGAGGAAAACATTCCTTGAAAAATATAATGATTATTGTACAAATCAAGGAATGAGAGAGGAAATGTTTAAGATGACACAAAAAGAAGAAGAGATTCTTGAGGATTATTTAGAAAGATTCCATTATACTATTAAAAGATAAAAACAAAATCATCTAGATTTGGATACTTTAAAAGTCATTTTACATAGGGGAATTAGAGATGAATGGATTGATGTATTCAATTTAATGGGTAAATGAGATATTTATCATGTAACGTATTAAACAATTTGTGACTTATGCAATCATATCTCTCGAGGAAAGTCCAAATATAGTAAGGGACCCAGAGATTCTATCTCTAGGGTTAACAAATTAGCCACCGGTGGGGTAAGTAGAGAAGAGATTGGAAAATTATTGGACAATTTTAAAACACACATTCTTAGTATTCTTGGTTCTCAATTAGACACTTTGAATATTAAGAAAAGAAAGAGTTAGAGGATGCAACATTAACTATTTATTTTCCAAAATGTAGAAAAAGGCACCCTTTAAAATAATTTCCTTTAGATAACATTGACATTTTTGGTATATGTGTAGATAATCATGCTACATAAAACTTCCCATATCTACCAGAAATCAAAGCATCCTACCAAAGAACTCAAGGAGCTATAGAGAATTTATGTTTTGTTGAAAAAAAGAGGCCCTGTCAACCAAGGAGTCCAGATGTAGGACCAACAATCAATGCAATGAAAAAAAATACCATGGATAAATTAAAATTGTCTAATCTTCGTAATACACCCACAATTTTACAATTGGACAATAGATCAAAAATAAAACTAGAACGTGTATTAGAGGATATAATAGTATCCTTGGATTCCTCAGAGTACCATGTATATTTCATGGTTTTACAACTGATATATAAATTAGGGGGGAAGCCATTAATATTAGGGAGGACTTGGTTAGCTATAGTTGATGCTTACATCGGTTGTAGATAAGGGGATATGACAATTGCACATGGGGATTCAGTAAAAAAAATTAATCTATATCCACCAGCTAAATCTTTAACTGAATCTAAATTCACACAATGCTTTCAATATTTAAATGAAAATGAGGAAGTGGTATAACCTATTTTAACTATTGATCAAATTGTGAATTTCAAGAATGATATTGAGGAAAATCAAATCATTAATATTATTAATAATTATGATTTCACTCAATATCATGGGTGAAATACACTTTTGATCATATATATATCTTGGAAGAATATTTTAAATAACGTTGTACTATGGATACTTAATCAACAATTTCAGGATCAAAGTCTTCTGGTGCATCTACATCAGGATCAAGTAATGAAGCTATTGAAATTTGTCAAGGAAAATCCCTAAATATTAATTCTAAACTAGAATACATTCAAAAAGAGAAATTAATCAAAACATTACAAAAACATTATGGTGCATATGCATGGGAATACACCGATATGCATGGGATCCACCCTAATACACATATTCATCATATTCACATAGAGGATCATTACAAGCATGTCAGGAATGCCCAGAGATGTATGAACCCACTCTTGAAAGAAATTGTGAAACAAGAGCCGCAAAATTTAGTCAATGTTAATTTTATATATCCAATTTCTGACAGTCAATGGGTATCTCCACTAGTGATTGTTCCTAAGAAAAATGGAAAATGGTGCTTTTTTTTGGACTATAGGAAATTAAATAAATAAAAATTAAAAGATTGTTTTCCTTTACCTTTTATAGATCAATTCATACACATATTAGTGGGTAAAAAATAAGTTTCCTTTTTGGATAGATATAATGGGTATAACGGTCTATAACCAAATATAAATAGCTCTAGAGGATTTGGACAAAACACCATTCACATGTCCTTGGGGAAAACATGCTTACAAAGTACTTCCTTTTGGTTTATGTAATGCACCTGTAACGTTTCAACGTGTTTTACTAATTATTTTTTCTAACCTTATCCATGATTGTGTAGAAGTGTATATGGATAATTTCACTCTCTATGGAAATACATTCAAGTGTTGATGTTTGGACAACATCAGGAAGACATTCTCCTAGATTAATAATTAATAATATAATTATTGATTATTAAATAATATATTTAATAAGTGATAAGTAATAATAAAAAATAGTTATTTATTATCCAAGGGACACATCCTTTCATGGATGGTCACAATATGTTTTCTATATATGGAATACTCATCATTGTAATAATATATTGATCAAATATAATCTCATATAGAAAAATCAACATGGTATCAGAGCGAGACTGAGCTTGATTCCCTCACGAGAGGGCCCAGTGATTTGAAAAACTATGAGAGTAGGAGAATAGATTATTTGTTATTTGTGGGATATGGACGAGTCATGAAATGTGTGAGTGTTGGAGGTGAACTCACATGCATGAGAATAAAATCAACACTCAAGAGAACAACAAATCATCTTAGTGAACAATGAAGTCCAAGACATTCATGCAACAATGGAACAATCAAGAGAAGATGTGATAAAAATGAGATGAGAAGACCTGTGCCATCTACAATACAGTTGATATCATACATCCATAGTGTCGTTTGTATCAAGCGACAACGAAAGTATAATCTTTAGCATAGAATTCAACAAGGTTCTTGCTGCGCCGAGGACTAATTCAAATTTTGTTCAAACTTTCTATCCTAATCTCCTCATGAGTATGTGGAGTGAAAATTCATCTGTTTGGACTCCTGCAATAAGAACTAGTCATTTTCCTGGTATTGTAGAAGAAGAACCCACCAGGAACACAAGTGGGGAACTGGTCAGGATTGAAACAAGGCCGATGTGAATTGTCACAGTAGCAGTATAAGACATAACTGCTAATTTATAAAAGACTCAACCCCTTGAAGGAGTCACATGTCACCGAGAAGATGGATGTGTAGGGATTCCATGTGATGTGACTATCCATTAGGTGTTCATGGGAGGAGTGGGACTCGCTCCCTTCATTGGTTTGAACTAGAAGGATTGCCAGATCATGCTACGTCTTGCTAGATCCACTGATCATGCCTCCCATTCCAATGAATGCATCCCATGGAAATGGAATGGGCATGAACATCATGCATGATGAATGATATGGCATGACATGGGATGACATATATCAGTTTCCATGCACAGAAAGTAATGTAATCCATGCAAGAAAGTGAATAGATTAGAATCACAATCAGATTTTGCATTGTTGGTGGTCGTTCGCTTCTCGCTAATTGTCACCCTCAATCTAGATGTCAATACACTTCCTATCATTTATTTTTTGCACAAAATAAGAACACGTAGGCCACCCATGTGGGTTTCC
Source organism: Picea glauca (assembly GCA_000966675.3). NCBI lineage: Eukaryota > Viridiplantae > Streptophyta > Pinopsida > Pinales > Pinaceae > Picea > Picea glauca. The sequence continues at coordinate 385,212 of JZKD02S2090618.1, forward strand.
ATGACCTATTGATTGGTTTGAAAAAGGTGTTGAGTTAATGGCAGTAGAGAGAGAGGAGTTATTATTGTTTAAGGATTCCTCTATAATTTTCTCTCAAAAATCATTCACAAAACTTGAATGATGAGAGGAGTGTCTCTCAAAATATACTTGATACCTAACACACATTTTGCACCACTACAAACTAGGTGCATATGCCATTAAAGACGCAGTTGAGAAATCCTTATTCTTCCCCATCGACAATAGAAAAAGAGAGTAGAATAAGAGGCAAATAAGGATGCCAATGAGGATGAGTTCATCAACCTTGAAGATTTAATCCATATAAATAATAAAGGTTATGTGAAGGGATAATTGAGAATTGAAGCACGAGTTTGCTGAGATGAGGGTTCCACCAGATCGTAGTGAAAAGAAGCCACACAATATTGTTGAGGGAACCATGAGATCGTTGAGTGGATTCACCGAATCAGTGTGGAGGATTATATTTTCTATTGACACCAGTTTGTATGAGGGTTCCATTAGATCGTTTTGGTAGCACAACCATATCTTAGAATCCTCTTGTTGTCTATATAATTTAGAGGTGGTCGCTTACACTTCCTTGAATCAACAAATTAATATGATCACTATATACTTACTTTAAAGTGAGACGAAGTGACAAACCATCTTAGTCGATATCAAATGAATATTGTGTCAATGTGTTGATGTTTGAGGAAACAACGTGAGACATTCTCCTTGGAGGGTCCTATGTGGACTAGTAGGGGGGAATGTGGACTTCATACTGACGTGCCTTAGATGGTTAGATGAAGGAACCAAGACACTGGTTTCATGAGGAAACCTTAATATGTCTTGGAATACATTAATTCCATGAGGGAACCTCGATATGCCTTAGACATGTTTTCCACGAGGGAACCACAAGATGTCTAGTATGGACATAGTTCATGATCGAAGCCTAAGGTTGGACACTTCAACATATTTGGGTGTCCAGTATACATTCATGTAATCAAGGAGAAAATAACCAATCTATACTCTTCAGGAAGAAAGGGTACATTTGTGGGCTACAATGAGTCTTCAAAGGCATACCAGATCTACATCCCTAGTCAGAAACAGATTGAGGTGAGAAGATATGTTACCTTTGAGGAGGAGGTAGCCTTCAAGAGATATATATGATATCACATGGAGATTGATAGTGAGATACATGAAGAGATGGCTCCTTGTCCTCCTCACCCTCCAACAGTTCAAAGGGGGACAATTGAGCCTATTGATCCAATTGATCTTGTTGATCCTATAACTCCATTTGATGTTCCTAGGGTTATTGGAGTAGGTCGAAAGAGACCTACATGGTATTTTCATTCTTTGTAGGAGGAAGAAGGACATGCATCTCCTCATGGTATTTTTTGAGAGAGAAATATATCTCAAATATATTCATGCTATGCCATAGTTATGAGCCACATCATTGATTCTGAGCCTTCCTGTTATGAGGAGGCATCTAGTTAGCCAGTATGGAGATATGCCATGATGGAGGAGTATCTATCCATCATGAATAATTATGTGTGGGATATTATTCTGAGACTTGAGGGGAAGTCTATAGTGACTTCCAAGTGGATCTATAAGATCAAACACATAGCTAACGGGCGCATCGAGAAGTAAAAAGATATATTTGTTGCTAGAGGATTCTCTTGGGTGAAGGGAATATATTATCATGAGACATTTTCTCATTTTTCTCATTACACTTATATCCGGATGATTATTTCCCTTGAAACATCCATGGGTTGGATACTACATCACATGGAAGAGAATACAAAATTTCTCAATGGAGAGATTGAGGAAGAAGTATATATCGAGCATCTAGATAATTTCATGATACATGAGAACGAGTCTCAAGTTTGCAAGTTGAAGAAGGCACTGTATGGACTCAAGAAGGAACCTTGAGCTTGGTATGAGAGGATTGATGGACACCTTATGAGTTTGGGCTTCAAAAAAAGTGTTTTTGATCCCAACCTGTACTACAATACTGATAATGGTGAGTCCCTAATTTTGGTCTTCTATGTTGATGATTTATTCCTCATCGGTACAAAGAGCCTTAATGTTGAATGAAAGCATCTGTTAGCCTTTGAGTTTGAGATGAAGAACCTTGGTATGATGCACTAATTCTTGGGACTAGAGGTGTGGAAGAGAACTTATGATATCTTCCTAATTTATGGGAAGTACACAATTGAGATATTGAAGAAGTTTGAGATGTTGAATTATAATCCCATGGCTACACCAATGGTGACGAATATGAAGAAACTAAGTGTGTATTATTTCGATTCCGATGAGATTGATCCAAACCTGTACAAACAACTGATTAGATCATTAATATATCTGGTTAACACCAGACCATATATTTTCTATGCAGTGAGTTCACTTAGCCAATTAATGAGTCAGCCGAGACAGGCACATTAGATTATTGCTAAGCACGTGTTGAGATACCTGCGAGGCACAATTGGAAATGGTCTAAGATATAATTCTAGTATTGACATGAGATTGCAAGGATATACTGACTCTGATTGGGCACATAGCGCAGTGGACATGAAGAGCACCTTTGGGCGTTGTTTCACTTTGGGATATTCCATGATTTCCTGGTGTAGCAGGAAATAGACTTATGTGGCTTTGAGCACTATAGAAGCAGAGCACATTGCATTGTGTGTGGTATTCTAGAAAGAAGTGTGTATTCACAAGATTCTTGAATATTTATTTGGACATGTGATGGATCCCATCATTATTCATTTTGATAACCAAAGTTGTGTGAAGCTCTTAGAGAATCTAGTGTTTCATGAAAAATTGAAACACATTGAGGCAAAGTACCATTACATCTGAAACATGGTGCAGAGGAAGGAAGTATTGGTGTAGTACCTTCATATAGATGAGCACGTTGCTAATTTTCTTACCCAACTCCTTACAGGAAGAAGTTTGAGTACTTCTGTGAAAGACCTGGCATGCATAGAATGTCTCCCTCACCGAGAGGGAGTGTTAATGCTTGCATCTTCCTAAGACATTCTCTAGATCATACTCCTCTGTGACTGAGTTGAGTTTATCTATGAGGACACATGTGAGGACACATCCCTTGTGGAGATCACATGAGGACATGTCAAAGGAGTTGACCTTGATGTCACACACTATGGCGAGTTGACCCTAGTGTTTCTAGAGGGAGTATCCTCTAGAAGTTTAGATTGTACTCCTATGTGACTAAGCTGAGTTGATCTATGAGGAAACTTATCTAATAGGGATAAGTGGGTTTGGTCTTATATCCCAACGTCCCTTGTGGAGAGCACATGAGGACATGACCCTTGTGGAGAGTACATGATTCCATGTCAAGGGAGTTGATCTTGAAATCACACACTATGGGGAGTTTACCCTAGTGTATCTAGAGGGAGTAGCCTTTAAAAGTCCACATGGGAGTTCCATGTGTGAAAGACCTTTTGCTACAATTCTCCAAGTAAGAATCATGCATACCTTCTCCTAGATTGGGTTGCGGACTAAGGGAGATAGGATACATTTATCACAAGGGTGTACTTGTGGTAAATGGGCCCAAGAATAGTCCTTCCTTGATCATGACAAGGAGTGATATGGGATCGAGGTAATTGAGGTGCTTTCCATGTGTCATATAACATCGATCTAACACTCAATCACAAGGGTGTACCTGTGGTGAATGGCCTAGGTGTAGTCTTCCTTAGTCATGTTGATTTCAATAGGAATTATAAAGACTCAAGATGCTATATGTTATCGCATGTGGACCCATAGTGAGCCCAATCTCAGAGAGAGTCATTTCGATTAGAGGGATATCTACATGGGTATTTTTCCCTTGATTCAGGTGGGGTAGAGGCATCTCCAAAGACTGATAGACAAGTGTCATGAGTCTAAGGAAACATTTGTATACTTCAGAGACAAGCATGGCATGATGGAGAATGTCTCCCTCATTGAGAGGGAGTGTTGATGTTTGAACAACATCGAGAATACATTCTCCTAGATTAATAATTAATAATATTATTATTTATTATTAAATAATATATATAATAAGTAATATTAATAATAAATAGTTATTTATTATCAAAGGGATGCATCCTTTCATGGATGGTCACCATATTTTCTCTATATATGGAATAATCACCATTGTAATAATATATATCGATTAGCTATCATCTAATATAGAGAAATCAACAACAAGAAGCATTAGAAAATTTAGAAAAGGTTTCAATTAGATGCCAGGAAACTAATTTGGTATTAATCCATGAGAAATGTTACATGCTATTAACTAAAGGGATTTTTTTGGGCCATTGTGTGTCTTCTTCAGGTATAAAGTGGATCCAACAAAGATAGAAGTCATTTCCAATATTCCAGTACCGAAAACTAAAAAAGATATTAGAAGTTTCCTACACCATGCTAGTTACTATAGACGATTCATTGAAAATTTAGGAACTACATTACAGGGTATGAAATCTTCATCCCCATTGACCACTCAACCATTAGGTAATTAATGAGAAAACCAATTACTAATGGCATTGTTACTAGGTGGCTTATTTTACTAAAAGAATTTAATATCACTATATTGGATAGACCTGGTAAGGAAATTTTTGTAACCAATTTCCTTTCTAGGATTCTTAACGAAAGTGAATTAATTCTCATTAATGATGATTTCTCTTATGAGTATATTTTTGAAATATCTACTAAAACTCCTTGGTTTGAAGATATTGCTAAATATTTGGATACAAGAAAATTACCTCAACATATTTCTTCAAAAGAGAAGAATAAGATCATTAAGCTCAATTCCACTTATGGATTGGTGGAGAGCTCTTTCATACTGAACCTGATCTTATCATTCAAAAGTGTGTACAAGGGGATGAAATGTATGACATATTGAAGGCATTCCATGATGAACCATGTGGAGGCCATTTTGCTCACAGAAGAAACACATATTAAGTCCTTCGTATAGCGTATTATTTTCCTACTCTTTTTAGAGATGCAAAGAAATACGTTAGAAGTTGTGACAATTTCCAATGGATGGGAAAATTGATTCAAGAAACTGAGATGCCTCTACAAGATCATGTATTAATAGATCCATTTGAAAAATGAGCCTTGGATTTTGTAAGACCCATTTTTCCAATTTCTAGAAAGAAAAAATATATTTTAGTATGTACTGATTATGTCACTAAATGGATAGAAGACAAACCTCTTTTACATGATAATGAACAATCTATTGTAGATTTTTTATTTGAGGACATATTTACTCTCTTTGGTGTCCCAAAATAAATTGTGACAGATGAAGGTACCCAATTCACATCAAAGCTTGTCCAGAAAATCATAGAACAATACAAGATCAAGCATCATAAATAATCCCCTTACCATCCACAAGACAATGGGGAGGTGGAGTCCACAAATAAAGTACTTGAAGCTATCTTGACCAAAATTGTTCCATTACACCACTGATATTGAGCAGATACGCTTCCTAAGTTGCTTTGGGGTTACTATACCACATGGAGGAATACCACTAGACATAAACCATATTAGCTTGTATATGGGAAGCAAGTTTTTTTGCCTATTGATTTCCAAATCAACAATTTCAGAACAACAACTAAGATTGGGGTGGATCTTTCAGAAGCATAACAACAAATGTTGTTACAATTAAATGAATTGGATGAGGTTTGTTAAGATGTAGTTCAACAAACTACTATTATCCAACAACAAAGATGGAGATGGCATGAAAAATTCATCGGAAAGAAGAAATTCAAACCAGGTGACTACACTCTCTTAATTTATTCTAGATAATGAAATAGGGAAAACTAGTACCCGCTAGTTAGAGCCATATGAAATAAAATTTTAAAGGGAAAACTAGTACCCGCTAGTTAGAGCCATATGAAATAGGGATAGATTTTGACAATGGATCAGTAAAAATTAAAACCATTGATGATGAGGGCATTTATTTTCTAGTAAATGGGAACATATTGAGCCTATATCAGAAGCCTACTAATAGAGGAGAATTTTTTCATAAATTTCTTTAGTATCCATAGATGGATATAGTGAGTAAGGGAAGTTCTTCCCCTAGTCTTGTATCAAGACAATTCTTTTCTTTTTATGTTCTAGAAATATAATAAAATTTAAATAATAATAAAAATATAAAAAACATATAGAATATAATAAAAAGTAAAGAAATAAGTAAGCACAGATTGTGAAAACTAGATTATTGGTGCAGCTGTGCAAGAATTATGTTTGAAAAACAGAGATGGCTAGAATAATTCTAAAAACTTCTTCAAACAAATAAGAAGGGAATCTTCAATTCGTGTTTCAACATTTATTTTAGAACATGAATTTTCAATAATAACTCATTGGTAGCATGCATAGATTTTGATTTGTTGTATCATTTAGACAGATTTCTTTCAGAATTCAAAATTTTCTTTTTTAAAAGTGATTTTCATGAAATAAGTTTACCATGAGTGCATTTATTTATTTTAGTATCAGAGTTTCATCATCATATAATTCTAGGTCCTTTCATCAGGAACTACAATTCATGATCTTAGAGTTAAGTGGTAAAAAAATGTTATAGTTTCTATAATTGTAGACTTTTTTTGTAGCCACACACACTTTCTTAAGCTATATAAATTTACATGTAGTTGTTCTTCAAGCAATTACAAGATACTAATTCATCTTCATCATTTTTCAAGTATGAGAATAATACAAGTTCTGATTTTTATGAATTTTTTCATTAAATTCAACTTTGTAAACTTCATTTGTAGCATTTGTTTCTTCAAGAAGTATATCCAGATCAACTTTCTCAGAAACACTAGTCTCTTTAGCAAGATCAACTTCATGAAAAATGACAGTTTATTCAACAATATCATCATCTTATTTAATAACATTAATTTCTTCATCAACATTTTATCTTCACCAACATTGTATCTTCAGTACCAGAACATTCTTATATGCAACAATATAATCAACAAAACAACATTTTACATTTCACTCATGCTCCATTTCAAGTTCCAAAGGCCATGAATTTTTAGGTTGTAGGTAAAATTACATAGGTAATGGTTTCTTAAATAATTTTTTCATCTATATTTATGAGTTATACGTAATATGGATAATATCTCGAGCCACAAATCATGCATGCTCTATTTTTCCTAAGCTTAGTATTTTTTTATTCAATCCAAATATCATACTCTATTTCTTAATACCACTACTCATCTCCCTAAAATTAATCATTATCTTGAATTCTTCCAATATATTATGCCAAAACACTTTAGCATATGATCTAAATATTCATGGAGAAAATTTATCTTCGGTATGTGCTATATTTTTGAAGTTATTAATTGGGACATCAAATCAACCCAATCATGGAAGAGAACCTCCACAAAATGAAATTATAGCATGAAAAATGACATGAACATTTTCATGTTTTTGAATTATCAAGTTTGTCCTCATCAAATTCACCCAAAATGTTGTTTTATTCATGTGATCTGCCTTTTTCCATTATTGTTTCCTATCCTACCTTGACAAAGAGTTTGATTCTATCTCAAATTTTCATTAAACTCTGCACAATTGAAGCACGGGACCTGTAATTAGATGAGATCCAAGTGGGATTTAGTTTTTGGAGGCATATCCCAAGTGAGGAGGCAATTTTAAAAGGTGGGATGGTTTCCCTTTCTATAGAAGTTTCAAGGGCATGAGAAACATGTGGCTAAAGACTTTGCAAGAACATTACATGGAAAAAAGGTATGAATTGGAGATCTTGAGCTCCAATTGATAGAATCATTTATATCACAAGTGATAGAGATGCCTCAAAGTGGAAAAATTTTGTTCAAAAACAAGAGGATTCAAGGTGAAGTCTAAAAGGATTTTCTTAAAAATACAGAACGAGCAACAAAATGGAAAAAGGGTATGTTGACCTCTACATTCAAGAAGAATTGGTGTGACATGTTGTTCATCCTACAAAAGTATGTGACCTATGAAGGGATGTATGTATTAGTATGTTATTACCATATCGTATTGTTGATGAATTTTGGGAAAGGCTATGAGTTAAATATGCCTTATTATCTGATGAGTATTTTAAAGAAGATGGCCTCCACATTACAATGTAGCCCTAGGTCTTTTGAAGGAATTTTGTTTCATTTTTGGTTAGTTAAAATGTTGGTGGAGGAGAAATTGCAAGAGAAAAACAATGATTGGGAACATTTTTTGGTTTCAAATCATTATATAGAATCCCCATAGAAACAAGTGACAACAAAATTAGAGAAAAGGGGTACCAAGAACAAATCCTTGAGTATGAAAAGGAGGGTTTCTGATTTGGAAATTTTGGAAACCGAGTGAAGAAGACCTAAAGTACCCGATGTAGAGAAAGTTGAACCAAAGGCAGAGGAATTTGAACATGTAGAGACAACTAAAAAATTAAACAGGTTATAGAACCTAAGAAGAAGAAAGGAAAAATAACAAAGAGAAGGATAGAGAAGAAACATAGTACAGAACAAAAGCTAGAGGAAAAAATCAGGGTTTGGAACTCTGAAACTCAAAAAACAAAAGGAATACCTCAGAAAGGTATATTGAAAATAAATATTAAAGATCAGAACATAAAATTGAAATTGGATGATGAGAATTCAAAGTCTCAAGGATCAGGAAGTAGATCATAGGTAGTTCTAAGTAAGAAAAGGAATTTTGAATCCATCATGTAATGGACTAAAAGGAGTATGACAAATAAATTAGCAACAAAGAAGAATGATAAAAATGAGTCCTAGGACAAGGAAGTAATTGAACTCAAATATTTTGACTAAGAGTAGTAAGGAAGTAAGGAGAAGACAATTTTTCACACCACTACCTAGTAATCACTTTTCCACTTATGATTCAGAGGTATTGAATGAAGAATTAATCAGATTGAATCTAATTATGAAGTATATTATGATATTAAGGTTGAAAAGGAACCATATATTGAGCATGTTTCTACTTCTCATTACTAAAGGTGAGTTGAAAGGGTTGGATTATTGAGGGGGCGTGAATCAATAATATAGAAATCTAATCCTTTTCAACCATATAATGCAAGTGTTATATCAATGTAGCATTATCATCAAATATTTGCAGAGTAAATAAACAATGAAAAAATGAACAATCATACATATACACAGTACACCAGTGTTTTTATGTGGAAATCCAAAGTGGGAGAAAACCATGGAATTGTTTTTCTTATGTCTTAAAGAATTACATTTAGTGGAAGCACCAAATTCCTTTGTTTTCCAACTGCAGCTGGAAGGAGGCTCCAACCCCTAGTTTCTCAGGCTGCAACCTAAGGGAAGCTCCAACTCCCCAATTATCTGGCTACAACCAGAAGGAGGATACAACCCCCTATGTTCTCTAGCTACAATCGGAAGGTGGCCGCAACCTCCTTTCCTTGCCCCGTCCAACCAACCTGGTATATAAGTAGAATGATGGAACCACTGTCACACTATCACTGTGAGATATACTACTGTAAACCTGTACCAATCAACCTGCACCAAAAACCCTGTACCCATAACCTGAACCATGCATCAACTTGTACCTCAACATATAATCAAATTGTACCATAAAAAAATTCATAAACCATGCACCAACCTATACCAAACAACCTATAATCAACCTTGTTGAATTCTGGATTATTATAGAGAGTGAACTTGTAGAGTGTACCTCGCACATAATATTTGTTGTATGGATATGAAAATTTTACACATAATATTATAGACTGTACTCTAACCAACACATTTTGTCTTATTGAATTTGGATCTATTATGAATAAGTTATGACATTTTTACCCGAAACACATGTTTTATACTAGTTTCAAGACTAGCCACAAACCCTATTTTCCACGGAGTGTAACTCCAAAAATACAACGACCCACAAGATGAAGTTCGTACCACAACTACTTGGATATGTTTCCAAAATGGACTCCCAATTTCATGGGTCTGAGTCATTCTAGAAAAAACATTATTGTGTAAATGGTGAGATGACCTGTAAATAACATACCTTAGAAAGCATCGTCAAAATAATTTATCCTCCCTTGAATTTCGACCTTCTTTACTTCACCTTCCATCTGAAATTTAGCTTAGATATCCTTTGGTTACCTTAGTCACCTGTAGATATTCAATATGATCAAGTGTAATTGAAATGAGAGAGACTTTCCTCTTATTTATACTTTCATGTAGCTTCCTTAGAAGCATCTTCTAGACCACTTTGTCCACATAGCCACTTTGTCCAACTTTTCCCAATTTTGAACTTGTCCATATATCCAATAACCACTTGACTACTTAACCTATTTTCCTCATTTTAGGTTTAACCTTCTTATAACCACTTTCTGTAATTAGAAAGTTCTCCATTTACTTTATTATTTAAATAAACCTCCTTGACTTTGTCACTTCACTTTATTATTTAAATAATCCTCTTTGACTTTGTCACTTCACTTTATTATTTAAATAATCCTTTTTGACTTTGTTACTTCACTTTATTATTAAAATAATCCTCTTTGAATTTGTCACTTCACTTTTTATTTAAATATTTTCTTCTTTGCAAGAACTTTGACTTCTTTGACATTTTGGGACTTGAAGCCAACATATGAGGGTCCTCCAACTTTGTAAGACCATAATATCAAATGTAAATGTGTTGAACCTGCACATAATAGATCTAGCTAGAAAATACTACACACATTTGCAGAGAGAAATTGAGAAAGAAGAAGCAAGATAGAAAGAATGGAAGAATTCTCATTAACCGTATTCCACACTCAAAGAGTGAATAATTTACAATATATATAGGATAAATGAGTAACTAATGAGCCATAGTGGTGGTTTAGATTGATCTAGACACACAACAACAGTTACAAGAGTAAACTGCCACTTAGTTTAGTCTCTTAGGCAGTTATGGGAGTGAACTGCCACCTAGTTGAGTTAACTAGTCAACTAGTCTTCAGTTAATTGACTGAACAAAGAGTAGTGAGTTGGTGATGATCCCAATGTTGCATGGTGACAAAACCAATGCAACATCTAAAATCAAGTCAACTAGTCAAACTAAAGTATCAACTGAAAGAGAATATTCTCCAGGTGGAATATTCTCCCCTAAAATATAGGAGACTGGATAATGACTAATCTTAACTAATAAACAAGGAATAAGCTTAGGAAAAATAAATCCTAGGTGTTTGTGAAGTAACTCCAACATCAAACAGTGAGGAGTTATGTGATGTTCCACATACCACCAGAAATGGAATGGCATGTAATATCTATATAGAATAATATTACCTGCAAATATATCAAAACACATACCATTATACATTAAACAAACTTGGGTCCATTACCCAAACCTTTGTGCTACCAAAATTCTCTACCAGAATTTCTTCAAGGGTTGAAATCAATGACAACCACCCCAATTAATCAACAATATCCCCCTTTGACATTGATGGAAACACTCTGATGCAATACTAAAATCATATCACTCATTCTCCCCCTGGAACCATTCCTTCATCTCTGTGACCAACGCTCCCCCTGGAACCATGTCTCTATCCTTTTCATCTGATAAATCTCTCCCCCTTTGTCATCAATGTAAAAGGTATATTTCCATTCGGGTCTTCTCCCTCTAACTGACTCGTTTGATCTCCCAACATGAACTATCCTCTTTATGGTGCTTCCTTGTGTACATCTAAGACATATAAGATAATCATTCAAAAGAATTCATTTTGGAGTAGAAATAACTCTAAGTCTCTAGCGAAGATACTCAAAAGCTTCTCATGGAAGTGGTTTTGTAAAGATGTCTACCACTTTTTCTTTTGTTCCCACATATTCAACTCTGATGTTCTTTTCTACAACTTGTTCCCGTAGAAAGTGATACTTCATTGGAATGTGCTTCATATTCGAGTGCATCATCAGGTTCTTTGAGATACTGATGGAGCTTGTATTATCACAATAGATTAGAATGGGCTCATCATAATCAACCTGTATATCTGTCAGAGTTTGTTTCATCCATAGAACCTGTGTACAACATGTTACTGCTGCAATATACTCTGCCTCGTCTGTAGATAAAGATACTGATGATTTTATCTTGTTTAGTGATGATACTAAACACTCACCCAAGTAGAACGTTTCTCCACTGGTTCTTCGTCGGTGATTAATGCAACCTTCCCAATCTTCATATGTGTAGGTAATAAGTGGTATATCCTTTCTGTTTGGATACCATAATCCAAACTCTTATGTTCCTTTGAGATATCTGGAAATCCTCTTCACTTCTAATACATGTGATTCCTTTGGTGCTGCTTGAAATCGTGCCACCTGTCCAACTTCCTGCATTACATCTAGTCTGGATGATGTCACATATAGTAGGCTACCAATCATTCACCTATATTTTCTATGATATGTAGACTTTGAATCATCATCTTTTCTCAACTTGCAACTGGTTTTCATGGGAGTGATAACTGGTTTGCAATCTTCAATTCCAAACCTCTTTATAATTTCTTTTATATACTTGGTTTGAGAAATAAAATTCCTTGGTTTCTTTGACTTATCTGAAGACCCAAAAAGAAGGATAGTTCTCCAAGTAATGACATTTTAAATTCATTTTGCATGTCCTTTGCAAATTTCTGGCTTAACTTGTCATCAATACTTCCAAAAATAATATCATCAACATAAACTTCAATTAATAAAATACTATCTTAATTTACCTTGATGTAGAGGTTGTTGTTTGCACTTCCTTTTCTGAACCCTTCCTGTTGTATATATTTATCCAATCTAGAGTACTATGCTCTAGGAGCCTGATTTAGACCATACAAGTCCTTCTTTAATTTACACCATAATTTTCATTCTCTGACAACTGAAATCCTTCTGGTTTCTCAATGTAGACTTCATCTTCAAGTTCCACATTCAAAAAAGATGATTTTACATCCATCTGATACACTTTAATATTTTTGGAGCATGCATAAGCTAAAAGCAATCAGATTGCTTCCATTCTAAAAACTAGGGAAAATGTCTCTTCAAAGTTGATTCTTTCAACCTGTGCATATCCTTTACATACCAATCTAGCTTTTTTCCTTGTAACCTATCCATATTCATTCAATTTGTTCCTGTATACCCACTTTGTGTCGATCACATTCTTATCCTTTACTCTTGGAACCAATTCCCAAGTGTCATTTTTTTCTATTTGATCCAATTCTTCATCCATGGCCTTATTCCAAAATTCATCATTGCTGGCCTCTTCAAAACAGGTTGGTTCAATCGTAGATAAGAGTGCTAGGTGCATTTGTTCTGGTGAACGGATTCTTCTTCTAGTCTCAACTCTATCATATTTGTTTCTGATAATCTGATCTAAATAATGATTCTTATGTACTCGTCTGCTAGGTTTCTTTGGAGGCACTTGATGAAATGACTCTTCTACTTATGTCGGATCCTCTTTATCTTCCCCTTCAACTTATTTTCATCTTCTGGTTCTTCTTTGTAAAGTTTTTCCATTGATTCATTTTCTTCTTCCTTTAATTCTTGTCTACCTGTTTCATTAATTATTACGTTTATGCTTTCCACAACTTTGTTCATGTTAAGAACCAAACATCAATATAGCATACAAAAACATCAGGAAAAGTACTCAACGCCTTGAAAAAGAGATAATTTCAGATAATAAGCCTCTTCGAGGGGGCAACCTCCTTTTAC
>JZKD02S2090618.1:431236-446068 GCA_000966675.3 Picea glauca
TTCTTCTTCCTTCTCTCTTCAGGAACTCAGGCCACTGTGACCCCTCTAAAGGCAATAGATAGGTTTACATCATTAACGATCATAGGGATGACGAAAATAATGTGTAACACTTGGGAAGATGCCGAGACACTACGACAAGATTATCCCTCACTTTTTTTGACCACCTTGAGAATATGTTTCTTGAAGGTTGGATGTATGTAACACCACCTTTTGACTTAGACAACCAAGATTACCTAAGGCCTACACACTTTTTGTTTTCTATTCACAAGTGAAACTATTAAATGATACACTTGAACTTTTAAGACGTATGAATCTTTCTGAATGTTTAAATGTATTTGGATAATGATGGATATGATGCGATATATTGTGAGAATGTAAATTTTATGAATGTTTAAATGTTATTGATGATGATGGTTATGATGCGATCTACTATGTGAATGTAAATTCTATGAATGTCTAATTGTTATTGATGATGATGGATATGATGCGATACATTGTGTGAATGAGAATCCTATGAAGGTTTAAATGCTATTAGAATGATGTTGGATATGATGCAATCTATTTGGTAAATGATAATTTTATGAATAGGTGTCATTAATTGAATTATTGGATATTATGAGATCTATTTCTAACTTGAAAAAATTGATGTTAAATTTGTTGGTATGCGGATACCAAATTGAAATTATGGTTGTATGCAATTACATGATGATAATGCATAGAAATGTATGAGTTTTTGTTACCGACTAATCTACAGGTTATGGGCTATGAAATAGCCAAGGGATAATGATGATGAAAGTGGATGTCATGACCACTAGACGAAAAACAATATGGTATGAATCTTAGTATGTGAAATTATATTGGTTTGGATGCATTTCTATGATATGTGGACCAGTGCAGGATTTCAGGTGGTAAGACTGCCCAAAACTGAATAGACAATGACAAAATTTTCAGCAACACGATGCCACTGTATATTCCATTGCAGGGTGTGGACCCTAGTCCAGTTAGGAGGGGTGGAGGCATTTCCCACCGTGTATCCTCCGAAACCTGAATTCATGGGAGGACGATGTTAGCTCACGCTCCCGTAGATGTGTGATGATGACTGTCAGTTGCTTGTTGGGGAAGCTTGGTCAAGATAGTGACACTTCCACTTATGGGTTCTATTTGGAGTTAGGTCAATATAGTTGATGCTCCAATATAGTCCAACAGAGGAAGGATAGGAATGGAATATGGAAGTAAGTTAGGGAGGAAGGATGAGTAGAAATAGTTGAGAGTGTATGGAGATTTGTCTTATGCTGGAACTTATTGTTTTTCCATCTGAAAAGAAAATGTATATGCATATGAATATTCATAATTATGTAACTAAACTACAATTGTCTAAATAACATTGTTGAGCTAGATAATTGTAATTAAAGGATTTCACAAACATTTAATTGATTTATTCTCTTTTATAAAATGAATAGTCTTGTTGAATGGATTGGATGCATATGGAAATTACTATATAGATGATAGTTATTGATATTAGTACATGAACGAGACTTGTATGTACTAGCTACACATGCATTTATTGCACATGTACACTAGTATGTATGAGTTTCTTGGCTTACTTACTAATAATGTCAGTTATTTGTTAGGAATGTGTGAACCATGTTTCTTTTCCCTTGTATCATAAAATATTTTAACTTTGGGACAAAGTTTCCTGAAGGGTGGGTGTCTGTAACAACCCTAGTTAAATAAGTTCTTTAGGTTTATCAAGTATAGTTAATTAAATAATTAACTATCCTAATGTGTATTAGTTAAATAATGATTATTTATTAATAATATTAATAAATTATTTATTTTTTAATATATGTTAATTAATTAATTGATTGATTATTTAACACATTTAATGTTTGGGGTAACAAATTAAAGGCTTGATAACTTTTAATTTTTTATTAGAAAACTTTATGTATGAAGGGATAAGGCATTGAATGAAGGGATAAGGTATTGAATGGAGGGACAAGGTATTAAATGGAGGGATCAGGTGGGTGGAATTAAATGAAGGTAGGAGGTGGTGAATGGGAAAAAGGATATGAGGGGGCAAAGGCATTTGGGAGAAGGACTTTTGAATTTTGGGGGAAGGGAGCATTTTGAGAGCAAGTACTATATTTTATGTTTGGGGTATTTTTCTAGCCTGGAGTTTGGGTGGATAGTTGCAGGGGTGCATTGGTTTCTGGGGGTTTTGGGCTAGGGGGCTAGGAATCCTCACGGAATCTTGGAGCTAGGGAGCCAGATAGGCTATGTTCCTAGCTGGCATGGAGGAAAGATTCGGTTTTGGGCAGAGTTCGGGCAAAGTAGTAGCGAGGACAAATGGAGATTGGAGAAGTATCATCAGACAAAGGTATGTATTTTCATGATTATTCCGTGTTAGGTGGTTGTCGTTATGATGTTGAATTTTCTTATATGCTAAAGAATAAAATTTCTTATACGTTGAAAGAAATTTTATGGTTAAACTTATGAATCTTATAAGGCTTTGTTAAATTTGGATCTTACAAAACTATGAATTTTGGTCTCTCAGAATGAGATCCTTCTTACAATCACATGAGTTTTGGGATCTAGTCGATCTTGTCTATGTGGAACCAGATCCAACAAATCTAGCTACCATGAACAATCAAAAGAGAACTGCTAAGGAAGAGAAAAGGAAAAGAGAGAATAAGGATAAGTTATGGATTCAAAACTCAGTGGATGATTCAATTTTCTCAAAAATCACAGGTATTTTTACCTTAAAACAGGCCTAGGACATTCTCAGTACAACCTACTAGGGAAGTGATAAGGTCAAAACAATCAAGCTACAGACCTTGAGAACACATTTTGAGACTTTAAAAATGACAATGTCTGAGAATGTTGATCAATTTATGACCAACGTCATGGGAATTGTAAACCAGATCAGGTTGACTGGTAAATCCATCCCTGATCAAAGGATTGTTGAGAAAGTCCTCATAAGTATTCTAAATAAATTTGATATGGTTGTTACAGGCATCCTTGAATCCAAGGATCTGTCAAATTTTTCAACAGATGAACTCATGGGTTCTCTGTTGTCACATGAGACCAGACTTCCTCTAGAAGATGAGTCAATAGCCAATGCCTTCAAGACACAATTCTCTTTCAATAGAGGGAGAGGCAGAGGAATAGGGAGAAGTCCAAGAAACCATCACTCAAGTGAAGGTCACACACATCAAAATTAGAATCAGAGTTTCCATCCTCAAAGAGGTAGAGGGAGGAGATTAAATGACAAAGAAAACATACAATGTTATTACTGCAAAAAATATGGGCACTATGAATATGAATGCAGGAATAAGCAAGAATATGAACACTCATGTAGAGAACATGTCTCAAATCATGAAGGAGACACCTCAAATGGGATGTTTCTCTGATGTCACAAAACTAAAGAACACCACAAGGACCTCTGGTTGTTGGATAATGGATGAAACAATCACATGACATGTAGCAAAGATTTAGATTTACTTTCTTGCATTGATTATTATACTTCATATGACATTACACTTGGAGAGGACTCTTTAGTCAAAGTTCAAGGAAAAGGAACAACACCTATTCTCACTAAATAAGATGTAAATAAATACATAAACGATGTCTATCATGTTCTAGATCTGAAGCATAATATGTTAAGTGTAGGACAACTAGTTTAAAATGGATATAAGGTACTTTTTGAAGGAACATCATGTAGGATATATGACAAACCTCCCAACAGAAAATTGATTTCTCAAATCCACATGACTACGAATAGAATGTTTCCTCTGACCCTTAAGACTGCAAATCTGACCCAATCTTATGCACAAAGTGCATCCACCCCCAATGAAACTATGATTTGGCATGCAATATTTGGACATCTACCCTTTCAGAGTCTAAGCCTCTTGCATAAGAAATCCATGGTCAAAGGTATACCTATCTCCAAAGAGAAAAATCCCCCATGTGAATCTTGCATTCTAGGAAAGCATAAGAGAGCTATCTTTCCACAGTCCTCCACTCAATCCAAACAACACTTAAGATGGTTCACACTGACCTATGTGGACCAATGCAAACAAAGTCAATAGGTGGTAGCTTTTATTTTCTAACATTTATTGATGATTTTAGAAGGAAAATATGGATCTATTTCCTCAAACACAATTTTGAAACCTTTGCAAAGTTCAAGGATTTCAAGGTTGAAGGTGAAAAATAGAGTGGGAAATATGTGAAGATTCTCATGTCAGATGGAGGAGAAGAATATTGTTCAACAAAATTTGCAAATTTCTGCAAATCACAAGGCATAATCATGCAAACCATATCCAGTTATATGCCACATTAAAATGGAGTGCCCGAGAGGAAAAATCAGACTATAATGAACATGGAAAGAAGCCTTCTCAGAGAGAAATGTTTGTCCAATTTATTTTGGGCTGAAGTTGTAGCATGCTCAATTTATCTCCCGAATACATCCCCAACCACTAGTGTCAAGATGAAGGTCCCTCAAGAAGCATGGAGTGGGATAGAACTAAATGTTGCTCATATTAGGACCTTTGGATGCATTGCATTCGCTCACATACCTTATGAATTGAGGAAGAAAATTGATGATCAAAGTGAGAAATGCATTTTTGTTGGCTACAGTGAGACATCCAAAGCCTACATACTCTACAATTGGATTTCAAAGAAACTCATTCTCAGCAAAGGCACCAAATTCCTTGAAAATTAGTTATGGATTGAGTCTGAAAATCACCCTATGGACAATCAAAATCCATGAAATTTTCAGGACACGTCTTCTTCAAGAAGAAATTCATCCTCAGAACTTCAAAATCAACGAACTTGAAGCTTGAGAGAAATCCATCAGCAGTTGGATGATATTGATTAGCACAATATTTTTTCTTTAATGTCATGTCAACCTACATCTTCTAAAGAGACAAATAAAGAGGCACATTGGGTTCAATCCATGAACCAATAAATTGACTCTATTGAGAGGAGATGATATTGGTAAGTGAAATATTTTTTCATTAATGTCATGTCAACCTACATATTTTAAAGAGACAGCTAAAGAGCCACATTGCATTCAATCCATGAACCAATAAATTGACTATATTGAGAAGAACAAGACATGGGATCTTGTTGATCTTCCCAAACATAAGATAAGTATTGGGGTCAAGTGGGTTTACAAAAATAAACTCAATGAAAAGGGGCATATTAAAAAACACAAAGCAAGACTTGTTGCCAAAGGATTCTCACAACAACCAGGCATTGATTATGGTAAAACCATTTCTCCAGTAGAAAGTTTGGACATTGTAAGGACTCTCTTATCCATAAAATCTCAACATAAATGGAAAGTATACGATATGGATGTCAAGTCGGCCTTCTTGAATGGTGTCTTAGAAGAATAATTTTATGTGGATCAACCACCTAGATTTGAAGCCAAAGAGCATCCAACCAAAGTGAATTGGTTGAAGAAATCCTTGTATGGATTAAACCAAGCTCCAAGATCTTGGTAAACCATAATTGATACTTACTTACTTGATCAAGAGTGGTTTTAGAAGAACCAAAATGAGCCAAATCTATACACCAAAATAGATCAGCATAAGGAAATATTTTTTGGGGATTGAGGTTGACCAATCAACCAAAGGGATTTTTGTCTGTCAACAAAAGTATGCAACAAACATCATCAAAATATTCCACATGGAAGACTGCAATCCAACAGAAACTGTTGATATTATGTATGCAACCGACGAACTTTGTTTCCAGGTTCATGGAATCTCCCAAATATTTTCACTGGAAGATGGTGAAAAGGATTCTGAGATATGTTGGTTGTCACTCTAAATTTTGGTTTATGGTACACTTAGTCTACAGATAATCATCTTTCTGGTTACACTGATAGTGATTTTTCAGGAAACCTAGATGACCGAAAAAGAACCTCAAGGTATGCTTTTCACCTGGGCACAAATATTATTTCTTAGGCATCAAAGAAGCAACCCATTGTATCAATATCTTCTGTAGAGGAAAAGTATGTCATTGATAACTCAAATTGCTGTCAATTTGTGCGACTACGAAGACTATTAAATGACATGTCAACCAACCCCTATCTTCCGTGACAATACTTCACCAATTGATTTATTAAAAAACCATGTTTTTCATAAGAAAAGTAAACACATTGAAACTTGTTTTCACTTCATACGTGAGCTAGTAAATAATGGTGAAATCACTCTTCAATTTTGTGGCTCATGAGACCATCTCACAAACATCTTTACAAAGCCATTGGAAAAAACCATTTTTGATTTTTAGAGACAACACTTGGGAATTATCAGTGTAAGAGTGTTAGTGATAACCTCAAGATTATGTGACTGTTTGCACAACTTCTTGTTTTTTCATTTTTTCGGTGAGAGAAAAAAGATCCATATGAGTGAGTTTGAATGTATAAACGTCATCAATTAATAATCAATGTGACAACCCAACCAGAATATCCACCCAACATCCTATTATCCATCATTTACCACACCAATGATATCGACTTCTTTTAGAATACTTTTCTTTTAATTTTCCCATGTGATTTCCATGGAAACATCCATCAACATTGTCACACCAATTATTTCTATTCCTTTTATACTCATTTCTGTTAGAATATAGAAGATGGTGTGCTCATTTTTCCATTGACTATACCCTCGTCACCCAACCATAGGCCTAATCCACCCTCTGAGCACCTTAACCTTGACTGAGAATTACTCCGGAAGCAAACCCTAGGATAGATAGCCAAACAAGGTGTAGCGCATCTTCCTTCAAGGATAGCACACCAACAATAGCTGATCAGATAGTCCAAACCCTAGCTAAGAGATAGTCTAATCTCATACTGAAAACTAGTTGTTTTTGTAGCTACAACTGCAACTCTCCTCCACATGTGCGCACCAAACTGGGAACTGCAGTGTGCACCAAACTGGGAACTGCAATTCTGAGATGTTGTCAAATGAGAACTGGTGCCCCATATTTATACTGGTTCTGCCAGATTTGCTAGGGCCGACTTCGCCTTCTGGATATGTGTCTGTTCAGTATATTATTATTATTATTGGCCGACTTCTTCTCTTGTAGGCTAATAACCTAATATAAATTATCTTCTTGAGATGAAAAGACTTCTAGGGTTATTAGGCAACTCATTAGGGTTTTCTCTTGCTTTCCGAAGTCTTCTATTCTCGTCAAGTTCACACATGGAGGTAAATACCTCCCGTAGCTACCATAATATTAACACTCCCTCCTAGCTAGGTAGGTATTACAGGTAATGGACTTGAGCACAAAAACATATCATTTACCTAGTAGCATAAATATAGTCATCTAGACTATTTCATGACTAGATCATGAGAATCACCATCACCATCAGCTACATCATCTCTCGAAACCATACTTCATATAAGTAATTAGACATGATGTTGGATAAGTCACTCATACCATAGAGTGATACAAGGGTCACTCTTATAATCTAGAAGAGTAAATGCTCTGAACCAATTTCCGTCTGGAAAATATCTATTCATCATTCGTTTGGATGGTGATTATTTTCAATAAACTGTTGATAGTCTTCAAGGAAGTTAGAATAGTAATAGAACACAAATGTAGTAGTACATAACTACAATCCAATGGTTTACTACCACATCAAGTAACACACAAGTACTTTATCAACAACATATGGTTGCGAACAATGGAACATATCCACCACATTAGTCCTCATCTACTGTCATACAATCATAACAAACATATGATAGCAACCTGCATAGAAACAATGTTATGATATATACTGAATTATTTGGGCCAATCTTTCACTCACATCTGTGAGATCTGAAAGAATATATACCTCACGAACAATGGAACATATCCACCAAAGTAGTCTATATCTACTGTCTTCATAACAAACATATGATAACAACATGCACAGAAACAATGTTATGATAAAAATTGAATTATCTGGGCCAATCTTTGACTCGCATCTGTGAGCTCTAAAAGAATATCTGCCTCGAAATAGTGGAACATGTCCACCACAGTAGTGTATCTCTACTGTTTGGAGACAGGTAGTCTCCATAACAATCATCTGATGCCATTCTGCACAGAAAATATTGTTAAAAATAAATTGAATCATCTAGACCAATCTTTCACTCACGTTTGTGAGATTTGAAAGAATATATGCCCTCATCAGCACTGGGCTATTTTCCCTATTATTCTTAAACAAGGAAGAAGTATTGTTTTTGATTTTTGAGCATGGACCATTCCTCACCCTGGGCCATTCTTCCTACAATAATCAAAGTGCACCCTGGATAGAATGTATAAACCCTAAGGAATGTATGATTCTGGACCATTCCTCACCCTAGACCATTCCTCCTACAATAATCAAAGTGTTCCCTGGAGAGAATGTATAAACCCTAAGGAATGTCTGTCCTATACCATTCCCCACCCTAGGCCATTCCTCCTACACTAATCAAAGTGTGCCCTGGAGAGAATGTATAACCCTAAGGAATGTATGTCCCTAATTGTTGAGCCTGGACCATTCCCCACCCTGGGACATTCCTCCTACACTAATCAAAGTGCGCCCTAGAGAGAATGTATAAACCCTAAGGAATGACTATTCAAACCATTTCCTCCGTTAACCACAAGAGGAAAAGACTGTCCTGCATCAACCTCCAAAACATACCATTCCTCATGTTAACCACAATGAGAAATCGTTGTCCGGCGAGGCGGGCCAGTCTTCTTGAGTAACCCTCAAGAAGAGAGACTTCCCTAGATCACTCCCTATTTTAACCACAATGGGAATTCGTTGTCTATGATACATCAACAATCAGACTACTTCCCATGTTAACCACAATGGAAAGTCACTGTCCGTCAGAAATCTCAATCCACTTTCCGAACAGGAAAGCATCTATCAAAGATGAACTATTTTTCAATTTTGAAGAATGAATGTTTTCAATAATGTTTTCAGTGCTCCCTCCTAACTTGGAGAGTCATTTCTTCCTTTTTCCAATAATAAGGAAGTTGTTTCCACAAGCTCTATCTTAAGTACGCAAACTCTTTCATCTTGGATATAAGTTTTACCAAAATGTTTGCTTATCTGCTCATCTGTGGAGATATGTATTGGAGAACCATTTTTCTCCTTTCTGGAATTCATCATGGATAATGTAATGCTTGATTTCAAATGTACTTTAGTCTAGAACACTTTGAAGGCTTCATGTAGATCTGAACGATAGAGTATATCATAGTTGGAAAGCTAGAACATATCCATGTGGCACTTCTTCTGTCATCATGAGATCTGATCTATTGAGTAGTCATCTTGATGTTATAGGAAATCTTCACCACGCTTTTTCTGTGCACTAGAGGTTCTCCACCAAGTTATCTTATTTTATCTGCATACATGAGTCTCTTTATGGTATGCATCAAAGTCTTGAGATTTATCTTCATACGTTTTTTATTCAATTTCTCTGGAGAACATTCTTTGCATTCATTTGATGTAGGACTCCAACTCATGGATGTTGCAGATGATATAATGGCTCATGTAGTGATATGTCTAGTGTACTGGAACAAGTAATCATCATAGTCTTCTCCCTCCATCTGGGAGATCCTCTAGTTCTATATCTCGCAATGATTTCATTCATAAGTTTTCCATACACAGTTCTTCATCACGACTCTTGGTTCTTCTTCTTGATTGCTTTCATATCAGGCTAGTAATCTTGTGATTCTTGATGTAATGACTGGTTATTCTAGTTTCTCTTTCTTTATTGGAATCCTCATGTTCTTATTCATGTTTTTCCTCATCTCTTGGGTCCATGGAGTTTCTTATAGATTCCATGCCCTAGAGATTCCACTAGTTTCTTTCATCGTAGGATCACGAATCTGGATGGACAACTAGGAATACTTTAAGGCTTCTCTTCAAAGAAGTCTTCTTCTGTGGTTGAACTAAATGCGTACTATCTTTATGGTTTCTACCATGGATATATATTTCATCATATTTAATGGATCATAGGATTATATCCCTCCTAACCCTTGCTTCATGTAAGAGTGCATATAATCATCTCCCTCCGTCTGATAGAGTCCACGCTTCCATCTACATCCTTATTGACTTCTGCAATATATAATTGGATTTCTTGTCTAACAGAGTCCACGCTTCCGTCTTGTTGTCTTCTACAAAACGTCATAAGTCTTTTTCCAATTTCCTCTCGATTGCTGACTTCTTTCTGTCTTTGCTTCTTCTAAGTCTCTTCAAGATTGATTCTGATTTCGAATTATCTTGTAATAGATATATTTCATCTTTTGTTGTATAGTAATCCTTATTTTTTTGTTCTTCCATGGATATAGTTCTTCTTGGAACATTTTATCTTTCTAAGAGATAGATATACAAGATATGTACAGAGACGATGTGAACAAGATATGTACAGGAAATAAGAAGAGTGTTCTTACCTTTTTAGAAGAAGAAGTCTCTTCCATCCTTCTTAGTCTTCTTTGTAGGTTCCTTTTCTTCGGAAATCGATGCTTCATGTTTCTCTTTCCTTTTCTTTAGCTTGGGACACTGATTCTTGCAGTGGATATACTTTTGACAGTTGAAGCATTGTACTTTTGAAATGTCTTTCTCTTGATTTGGCTTCCTCCTTGAGCCAAACTTCCTTTTCTTCTTGAATTTCTTGAATCTTGCTGTGAAGGATTGATCATCTATTTCCTCTAGGGTTTATCTTTTGCATTGATCCTTGATTCTTTTTGAGCACATCAAGTCCAAATTTCTTCAAATGTCAGATACTCCTTCCTTGTGTTCATGCTTGCAGCAAATGCATCCCATGTCTTGGGAATACCATTGAGTACTATGTTTACCAATTCCTTTTCCGAAATGATCTCTTTAATAGCTTGTAGTTGATCTCTTTGCTAGGAGATCTTTACAAAGTATGATGTTATGCTGTCATCCTCATTCATCTTCATGTCACAGAGCTCATTCTTTAGACTCATAACTTGTCCAATGTTTCTGACTGAGAAGAGATTTGTTAGGGCATCATACATCTTCTTTGATGAGTCAAGATGGGAAATGTAGGGTATCAAGTGGTTTTTTATAGAATCCACTATGATACTTATGGCATTGATGTCAACATCCTTGAACTTCTCCATAGCTACAACGTTTTGTGGTTCCTTCTCTTCTCCTTCTTCAAACTCTGGCTTCACGATATTTCCTTTCACGATATCCAACACTTTATTCTTGGCAAGGATGATGTCAATCCTTGTCTTCCACGCTCTGAGGTTAGAGGATCCATCTAACTTGTTCTCAGACTTCATAGAGTTCGTCATGGCTGGTTGACTTGGTCAAACCCTAAATTTGACCAGAAATCTAAACTTCACATCTTGGCCTTCTGAGAGTGTAGGAGATGTGTTAGGCTAGGGCACACTGATCTGTCTGAAGATTAGGTCAATCCATTCACTTAAGGTGCCTCAACAACAGGATTAGGGTTTCTGCAATTGCTCCTGCTAGTAACCCTAGAGGCAGTGTCCTGGAAGCTACTTCTACTAGTAACCATAGCAACAGTTCCTCAACAAGCTCAATATCCTAGCGGTTATGTTTCCTTCCAGGGTTTAGACTGAATGAAGGAGGTGTGGGCCTATAACCTGTTAGAATATAAAAGATGGTGTGCTCATTTTTCCATTGATGATACCCTCGTCACCCAACCATAGGCCTAAGCCACCCTCTGAGCACCTTAACCTTGACTGAGAATTACTCCAGAAGAAAACCCTAGGATAGATATCCAAACAAGGTGTAGCGCATCTTCCTTCAAGGATAATGTACCAACAATAGCTGATCAGATAGTCCAAAACCTAGCCAAGAGATAGTCCAAGCTCGTACTGATAAGTAGCTTCTGCTGCTGGCGCTGCAATTGCAACTCTCCTCCACATGTGCGCACCAAACTAGGAACTACAGTGCACACCAAACTAGGAACTACAATTTTGAGATGCTGTTAAATGAGAACTTGCTGACGCAGACTTCTCCTTTTGGATATGTATTTGTGTTTAGTATATTATTATTATTTCTGGTCAACTTCTTTTCTTGGAGGCTTATAACCTAATATAAATTATCTTCTTGAGCCAACAATACTTCTAGGGTTATTAGCCAACTCATTAAGGTTTTCTCTTGCTTTTTGGAGTCTTTTATTCTGTCAGGTTCACACATGGAGATAAATACCTCCCGCAGCTACCATAATATTAACAATTTCCTCATGTGATTGCAATGGAAACATCCATCAACATTGTCACATCAATGATATCTATTTTTTTTATACTTGTTTCCTCATGTGATTGCAATGGAAAGATCCAATGATATCTATTTCTACGTGGATCATGTGATTCCATCATTTTAGTTACAATGATATGAATGCTTAGTCTTTTCACTTTCTTGAGTGCACAACTAAAATGATATGATTTGATTTTTTAATCTTTTAAGGTTATTAAAAGCATGTGAAAGGTTGGCTTGGCTTGGCTTGGCTTGAGTGATATATAACAATACAATTATGATATTTCTTTGAATGTACTGCAACTCTTCATATTGTGTAGTAAGATAACTATCCATACTATGTGTTAAGATGATGCTAATTATGTGTTTGGATGAGAGAAAAAAGATCCATATGAGTGATATGTGTTTGGATGAGAGAAAAAAGATCCATATGAGTGAGTTTGAATGTATAAACATCATCCATTAACCCAACTAGAATATGATATTTCTTTGAATGTAGTGAAATTCTTCATACTGTGTATGAAGATCTATATGAGTGAGTTTGAGTGTATAAACATCATCCATTAATAATGAATGTGACAACCCAACTAGAATATAAATTATCCATCATTTACCACATCAATGATATCAATTTTTTTTAGAATACTTTTATTCATATGAGTGAGTTTGAATGTATAAACATCAAACATTAATAATGAATGTGACAACCCAACTAGAATATAAATTATCCATCATTTACCACACCAATGATATCAATTTCTTTTAAAATACTTTTGTTTTAATTTTCTCATGTGATTGAGATAGAAACATCCATCAACATTGTCACACCAATTATATCTATTTCTGTAACATTGTCACACCAGTTATATCTATTTCTGTGTGGATCATTTGATTCCATCATTTTAGTTACAATGATATGAATACTTAGTCTTTTCACTTTCTTAAGTGCACAAGTAAAATAATATAAATTATGATATTCTTTTAATGTAGTGCAACTCTTCATATTGTGTAATAAGATAACTATACATACTATGGGTTAAGATGTAAGATAACTATTCATACTATGTGTTCAGATAATGATTATTATAACTATTCATGCTATGTGTTAAGATGACGGTTATTATGTGTTTGGATAGATTAAAGTTAGGATCCAAAACACGTCCAAAAGGAAAACTATCCCAAGTTTGAAACGACAAGTATCCATGAAAAATAATTCAGAATAATTTCACCTTGGTTGAAAGATAAACAATATCATAAACAAATTATGGTCAGAGAGAGCAAAATTACCACACTGCAAATTTACATTATAACTGTGTAAAGCCTTCAACAATATACTAGGGATGGCACATGAGAAGGGGAATCGATCCATGCATAAACAGTTCAACCACCGACAACGACCCAAACCCGGATTTGGCCATCGGTGTACCCCGAATACAAGGCTTGACCTTCGATGTTCCAGGTCAAAGATACGCAATATGGAATCTGCATTCAGAAATCATGCCAATATTAAAATAAGTAGAGGAAATATTAAAATGAGAATATCCAGAAAACAGACCTGAGCCTTATTGGTCAGGTTGAATTCTGGCTTGAGTTCATCGACAAGGCTCGTGGTTGCGAGGTCCCAGACCATGATGCTTTGCTGAGTGGCAACGCAGAGCCAGAATCTGTTTGGACTAAAGCAGAGGGCATGGATGATATCGCCACAATTGTAGGAAAATAGCCTATTCCCGGTGCTCAACTCCCAGAGATGTGCCACGCCGTCCTTGCCACCGCTGGCGCAGAGACTCCCATCAGGGCAAACGGAGACAACGTTGACATAGCCACGGTGTTCGTAGACCTTGACGGTGCTGTCCCAGGAGCCCAAGACGACGATGGGGCTTTCTGCAACGGGTGAGAATCGAACAGAGCTCACCCAGTCGGTGTGCGCGTCGGCGTCCTGGATGGTGTACTTGCATTCCCCGAGCGTGTTCCACAGCTTGATATGGCGGTTGTCCGTTACGTATCAAGTTAACCAATATTCGAGTTAACCAATATTCGAGTTGGCCGTTCGAGTTAGCCAATATTTCTGATTACATGGATGTTTGAATATTACATGAATAACATAGACAAAAACCAAGTGAGAGACTTGAACATTACAAAACAAGAATTGATGTCACTTTTCATTGATCTTAGAACCAGACTATAACCATCAGTCACAAAGACTATAACCATCAGTCACAAAGAGACAAATTTGTATGGATTGGTGCATCCACCAAAAATTTAAGGATGGTTGGAATGATAGGTGGTTTATGGTGTTTACAAAACCTCCGCACAATAATAGGGATCAAGTGATTCTATATTTCTTTAGGAAGTTATGGGCATAGTTTATTTTTAGTCACCATGTCAACTACTTTGACATTGGTGAATTCTAGAAGGTGGGTCGTGAGTTTGCATGAAAGGTTAGGCATGACCTAGTGCTAGGTCATAGTCCTATTAGGAGAAGGTCCAAACCGCCTACTCAACATCCTCCCATCGCGAAAGGAATCACCCAAACACAATTATCATTATCAACTTTGACTCATAGCTTGGTCTGTCACGGTAATTTTGTGGCATTATCT
>JZKD02S2090618.1:466478-493054 GCA_000966675.3 Picea glauca
CTAAGAGACTCTACATCCTTGAAGAAAACTCTTCCTCCTCTTCTCAGTCGGTGGAGTCATCATCGACTGGTTATTTCTTAAGTTACCAAACAAAATTCATTGGTGGGTTGGGAAAAGAGGAGTTTAGTTCCATTGATAGGGGAGGATGGGGGAGAAAATCCTTCCTTTATAAAGAAAAAACAAAGGCTAGATTGGATCTTTTGGTCGGAACACAACAATCTATATAACGGGCACTTGGAGCAGTGAAGCCCCAAGGCAAGGGGTATTCATGAAGATTATGTCCTTTAACTGCAGGGGTTTGGCAGGATCCCATAAAAAATATTCCTTAAAAAGGGTGGTCTCTATAGAACACCTGGACTTTCTACTTCTACAAGAGACTTTGGGAACTAGGGAGGAGGTAAAAACTATCTTGGAGCACTTACTTCCTAGGTGGATTTTCATGACGGTGGATGTGTTGGGAAGATCTGGAGGTTTGGCCACTGGTTGGAACTATTAAAAAGTACAAGTTCTCAATACTTGGGGTTTGGACTCAGGTATTGGGATTACTTTTCTCCTCCCTTCCTTAAAAGAGATAGTCCATTTACTAAACATTTATGGCCCTTATCTGAACAGGAAACCCTTCTGGGATACACTCCTCAATAAATCCTTCTTCAATGAACTAATTATCTTACAGCGAGATCTAAATATGTCCTTAGGCACCTCAGAATTTTGGGGGGACAGTGCAAGATCTGCTCCACTGGTGGGGAACTTTAGTAACAAATTTGCAGAAGCTTCTCTCATAGACCTAGCTCCACCTTCCCTTAAACCAACTTGGAAGAAAAATAGGATTGGAATAGCTGCAGTGGAAAAAATACTTGATCGTTTCTTGATAACTAAATTTATTTTGAACAACTCTTTGATCATCAAGAAGTGGATCGACTTTGGAGGATTATCATATCATCATCCTATCTTTCTGGAACTCAGACATGCTTATGAAAAACCAGATAGCCCTTTTAAATTAAACAAGATGTGGCTAGAATATGATTCTTTTTTAAATTTAATCAAGAAGCACTAGAATACCTTCCAATAAGACATTCCTCAGTCAACAGCTTATCAGTTTACTAAAATTTTAAGAAGAATCAAAGATTTTGTAAAACCTCGGGCCATCCAAAAAGAAAACGAGAGGATAAGGAGTTAAAATAAATTGAAATAGAGCTTAAAACTTTATCTGATTTTGAACGGGATCTATTGAGTACCACAAAATCAAAACTCAGATTACTTCATCTGGAAAAAAAGAGGATAAAGTTGCTCAATGACATTGAAGAAACTTGGAGGCTAAAAAGCATAGCTACTTGGCTGGAAAGTGGAGATGAAGATACAAAGTTATTTCAATCTTGTGCTAAAGGAAAGAAAAATGTAAATTGATGCAGACCCCCGACCCTCTGGTCGTGATCTGCACAGGATCATTCTAAATTCTCCTCGAGCCGAAGTGGCTCCCTCAGATCCCTATTGGAACCTCACCAATTTGATCCACAGGTCCTTCATGAAAACCCGCCCTATGCAACTTAACACCAGGCGCGAGCCTTACATCTCCATGCAACCACAACCGGGCCTTAGCGCAAGCGCCTCTCGCAACTTACGAGTTCATGAGTCGATGACCCTCGACTCCTCTTTCTCCAAACGTCGATACCCGAGATGCGATACGGGCATGGCTCCTCCTTGTTAGCACCTTCCGCACATAACCACCGGCTAGGGCTAAGTGCTAGCACTACTCCCAACTCGCGACTTCACGAGTTGGAAGGTTGGGCCCTCATGCTCCTCCTTTGCGAATCCCTGAAACATTAACAATCAACGATGGGTTCTCTCCTTTCAAGGTGACATGTGTCCACCACTTGTCACCCACTTCCACCTTTCTCTGGGTGTTTATTGTTATGCCACTTGTCAACCACGCAGTCCCCACCTAACAGATGTGACACATGTTTGCATGAGCCCTCGATGCTCGGCACTTCGTGACTTCACAGTCGAAAAGAAATTCTTTCAACCCCCAAACCCCTGATATGTGATACCATGCGAAGGTTCTGATCCAACGATTATCTCGTGGCTTGGATCCAACAGTCTAGATCTCCTTCCCTACTCCTCGCAACTCGGGACTTCATGAAACCAAGAATTTGGTCTGCCCTCTAAACTCACGAACCCTGATTTCTCGAAATGATCCAGATCTCTGCCACCTGTCCTCTAAAATGGACAGTCCTTATGCTTTCGGGACTTGACGAGTCCTCTTCCTTCTATTGTTATGAGATTTAAACCTCAGACACCTTTTTTGGATCCGACGGCCCACGACAACTCAACACTTCCCCCTCAAATTTTATGTCATCTGTTCTGCCCTTCTGTGCAGCTTCCCAGGGATTAAACCCCTTGCACCTTCTCCCGGATCTGACGACTATTAGTCCTTGGTGCCAGATCTGACGGTTCAGATCTATCCTCTTTGCGCTCTCTCAACTTGTGTGCCTGGACATAGATTCAATGGTCTAGATCTTTCCTCCCAGTGTAGATCCAATGACAGTTGTGCTCCTCCTCTTGAGCTTGCGCCTCTTCCCTTCCTTTGGAAGAAATTCAATGCTCGAAGGTCTCGGCCTTTGATTCTTCCCTTGCGAGCCAGGTTCCTTTGGGTCTCGTTTGGTTATAGAAATGCTTCCCTCCTGAGATTTGTTCACTCTAAAACCTAAAAAGGTTTCTTGACCTCTGCACTCCTTGGAGATTCCCTGCACACAACTGTGTTATCCATCTTGAGATTTTCCTGTTCAAACCTCTAAGGGATTCGACCCTTGCCTCCTCCTTCAAATGGAGATTGGTGCCCTCTTGGCAGCCTCCCGTTCAAGAACTCCTTACTGAAATGAAAGAGTATTTAATGACTCTGTGACTGTCTTCCTCCTCGACACTTCTCCTTCCTCTGAACTCAGAATAGATTTCTTCTATCCACTCTATGCACTTGCTCAATGCCCTCCTGGCAGAGCTTCCATAGAACCCTCAGTGATTCTGTCTTCTTACCAAAATCAAAATAGATTTATTCTCAATGCATCCTGTGCATTTTCTCAATGTCCTCTTGGTAGAGTCTCACAGAATTCTCAGAAATTATGTCTTCCCTCTCGACACTTCTTCTCTTTGAACTCGAAATAGAGTCCCCCCTGTGCACTCTATGCACATGCTCAATTCCCTCCTAGAAGAGTTTTACAGAACCTTTAGTGATTCTGTTATCTCTATGCCTTCCTCTACACAGTCTTACCTCTAAGGTGTTCAACAACCTTGAGGTTTCTCCCTGGGTCTAATACTTCCTCTAGTGCACCCTCCTGGGACAACTCTGTCCAAATTCCACAAAATTTAGAAGTGCACTCTATGCACTGGCTTACAGAACCCGCAATGTTCTATCATGCAACCTCTTGCATGAAGCCACAAAGAACCAACCTTGGAATCAAAGAGCCCAACGGACAACGAATTATGTCTGTAACCTGCAAATGCAAACTAACACACATCTACAACATATCATAAAGGCATAAAGACGTTCATCAACAAGCACAGAATAACATGCAGGAAAAACTACTCTAATTGTATTAATATGAAATGCCTCTTTACAATGTGAGCTTGGACTGTAACAAAGTAACAACTTCCTCTCCTCTCTAACCTATTCTCTGTTCTACTCTTTCCCATCCCATCTAGTTACAAATAAGATCCTTTTTACAAAGAGGGGCCCTCGAGCTCTTCCCTCCATCTCACAAACTCTCATTAATTTACATTCAATTACATTGAATGGTTGTCTAGTCCGAATCGGATCTAGATCTCAGCCTTATAACCATTTAAGGAAAACTTTATAACCATTTAAGGAAAAACTTATCTAAATCCTGCACACATGCATGGATTTTGGCTCTACCAACCTTACAACATTTAATACAATTTTTCAAAATTTGAAAAATGAGAGGGTTGTGCCTCTCTCCTTCCATTGAATGCACGCTTGATGTGGTTTCTAGCTAGTGCATAGCTAGTTTGGAGTGATGCTCTTGCATCATACTCCTCTACTGCAAAAATCATGATCTCCTTCTCATGAGCTTCCCAACATTTCTATTGAAATCCACCTGGATCCCAAACAGTTCTCTGGAGCTGTCCATCTGCTCCACTGCTTCGCTGCTGCTATTGCATCTGTTGCTTTGCTTCTATGGCAGTATCTCCTCTACACAGTTCCTTCTCACTGGTAGTTTCTATTGTTGACCTCAACATCAGCCTTTTGATTCCCTCAATTACCTCGTCTAGCCGATCTAGTGGTTGGATCTCTTTATGCAGTCTCCTTGGCTGCAGTTCTTCGTCCTTATTAGTGGGTAGATCAACTAGATCCCCCATGCTATTTTATTCCTATGTGGCCTCATCTTGCCACTCTGCTACAAAATTCAGTTTTGCAGTCTGATCACTGATTCTCTTCTCAGCTTCCCGTTCTGACAACTTTTCTTCTTCCAGTTCTCCTTCTAGTGCATCTCAAGATTCCTCCAGTTTCTCCTCAGACTGGAATTCTGATTCACCTTCTGTTGCAGACCTCAACACTGTCGTCATCATCTGTTCAGCTCCCTGGCTGAAATTTTTGAGCAATTTATCCGAATGCACTTTTTCCAAAGTCTTCATGACTGTCTTCTCATGGTAGTCATCTACTGGTTTTGGATGGTTCAACCAATCCTCCAGCATTTCTAACTCCAACTCCCATGGAGTGAGCATCTTATCTACATGCTCTTATTTTGCTACAACTTCCAGTGCTGTAGTTATCCCCTGTTCAGCCTCTTCACTGAAAATTTCGAGCATTTCTGCTGAATGCTCTTCTTCCTCAGTTGGGTTAGGTTCTGATGTCTATCCCATTTCTTCTTCTTCTTTGGCAGTCATAGTTGGTTGTCCCTCTGTTGTTGCTATATAAGCCATAGAATTTCTCGCCTCAGCTGGGTGATGTGGCAGGAACACCTCTATTCCCCCAATCATCAGAATACTTTTCTGACCTTCCTTCCCTATCATCTCCTCTCACTGATCCAAACTCACCTTTGAGTTCATGACACTATTAAGAAGTCCTCTCTTCTCTCCCTTTCCCACCTGGAAATATGGGATTTCTTCTCTTCCCTCCTGGAAATCTATGAGATCCCCTAATGATCCCATCTCATTGCCAACCTAGCAACTTGAAAGTTCCTCGCTGCTCACCTGGCAGTCTCTGAGATCATCCAACGATCCCATCTCATTGCCCATCTGGAAATCTGAACTTTCTTCACTACCTTCCTGATAATTCATGAGATCTACCAGTGATCTCTCCTCTTCATCATCACTGAGATTTCTCCCAGTTTCTGGTTCACATGCATGTACCATCTCCTCTGTGGCCCTGAGGATTTTCACATATCTCAACCACATTTTCAACAGCCTTTGTTGTCTTCATGCCAACAATTCCTTGACTCACCACTTCACCTTCTTCCTAATGGGCCATTCATACACCCATCATGTTCTTTCACTCTATTGCATTCAAAATGCAAGCTCCTCCATCCTCGCTCTTATCTTAGCGATCTCTTCATCCATATCATCTTTTCTATGCTACTAGTGGTTCTTCTTTCCACCACATCCATGGCCTTCAGTAGCCATCTTCCTGTTTCTGTCTACCCTCCTAGAAAACTTGTTGCTGTCACTCTGCAACCGTGAATGCTTCCAGCCTTTCCTACAATCCTCCTCACTATATATTTACTACTGAGCACCTTGCAATACTCATCACAGAGCTTCAACACTCTGTCTTCCTTTTCCTCTGGCTCCCTCTGCCTGCAATATATAGAAAAAATAAAGTTCTGATACCACTTGATGGTATTAGACTGTATCCCTTCACAATCCTCCTCTTGTCTGTGATATGAAAACAAAAAGTCTGTTGGCTCTGATACCACAACTTGACGCGGACCCCTGACCTTCTAGCTATGATCCGCACAGGAGCGTTCTAAATTCTCCTCGAGCCGAAGCGTCTCCCTCGATGGACTATGCTTGTGAAGGTGTATACTCCCGAGCGGAACATGCATGTGGGGAATGAGAGTCCATGAGTACTGTGCATAAGAAGACTCCTGGAGAGAATCCTTCCGAGTGCTCTGTGCAGTTTTCCTATATCCTCATCCTAGTTTATGATTCCCTTTCCTTGGGTGGAGCTTAGTCCCATCTCAGGGGTGACCCACTACTGAGCATGATGAGCGACGTGGTCTAAGTATGGGATGTTTGTGGAAGTTTTTCACGTGGTTGGTGGAGTTACTACAGTTTCAAAGATAAGTATATGCATGTGTTTAATTCCAATTAAAATGCATGTCTATGATGCTTGCAATATTATCATGTATTCCATTGCAATGATATTTACTGTTGATTCCATTATTTTTGTACCTTAGCAGTAATTATGTGTTTACTATGTGTTAAGTCATTTAACTTCATCTAAATGCATATTATATAAGTGTTGTTTCACGTAGTAGCATTGCTCGACAGTGAGGTGGATGGTCAGGTTTGCTACAATATGGTATCAGAGCCATGTTTTCAATGTTGATCCTGGATGGGTTAGATAAGTGGTCTTTGGACCCAAGGTTTTGAGTGTAAATGGTGTTCGACGGAACCAATTTCGAACCTTAGATTGTTTCTGAGTGCCAAGGGGTTACATTGGACGTGTACGAAGCTCATGATAAGTGACGGTAGAATAAAACCGCAACCGGTGTGGTATTTGACCATAGAGAGAGAGGGCGCTCAACACTTGGGGTGTTGGAGCCGTAGGATCTGTTTGAATTGAAGGGAAATTTTTTTATGACTGTTATATCTGGATAAGGTGCTGGGTGGATATCCGAGAAGTATCTCAGGATTTTGGTTATCGGGAAAAGCGGGGTGCACTGAGGCACAAACCCCCAAAACATGAAACTTCGAAGTATCGATAAGATTAACACTGTAGATCTGGGAAAAGAGATCTCGACCATTATATCGAGCAGAAGAGCAAAGAGTAATTTTGGGAGTTCGAATGTCAGGAGAAGTGGGATGTGTTGATGCACAGACTCTCGAAATCGAAAATCATGAAATCTCGATGAGTTGAAGTAGTGGGTCAGGTTGACGTCACTTGGATGGATGTGGACCCATGGGATACATGCCACGTGTCAGTGGGCCCCAAAGGAAAATTAGACATAGTGGGGACAGAGGGCATCACCTGAGGTAACAAGGACCTTATTAAGCACATCACATGTCACCATCTTGGTCGGTGACAACTTTGTTATGGGATCGGTGGTGAGAAAGGTCGAAAGTTCAGAAGTCGGGAGTTGGAGAGGGAAGAGAGTATGAGAGCCTCTAGGACCAAAACCCCGAAACCCAAAACCATGAAGTGTCATTTAGAGAACCTTGAGATCTAGTGCTTGGTCATGAACCATGGTCGCATGGATTGGGAAATGAAGAGAAAAGGGTGAAGGCCTGAGTGCACTATAGAGCCGAGCAGAGCTCCAAAAATTCATGGAAAATGAATGTCTTCTTGAATCGAGTTGTTTATGAATGTTGTGGTATTTGTTAAGGGACAATGACCTAACAAATTCCGGTTGTCTGCACCTTGTGATGCAAAAGTTCAACAAACACCAGAACTGATTAGAGTTGACACTAAGTGCAAAGAAATTGAGGAGATACAAAATGCTTCCAGTTCAGAGAATGAAGATAAAGGGATGGATGTTCATTTGAGATTTGAAGGGTCGAACTCCAATAGGCATGGAGAAGAGATAGATAAGGAAGGGCATATGATGAAAATCATTGAAAATTTGCATAAAGATGCCCAAACTCACCGAGAAGATAGTATAAAGCTTAGGAAATCTCAAGAAAAACAAGGTGAATTCAACATAAAGTTGTTAAAGAGTTTGGAGAGAATAGAAAAGATGTTGAATAAGGAGAGTGACTCAACCATAACAGGGAGTTACCGGACTTCTAAGGGAAGAAGGTCAAGGAGTGGTTGTCGACACCATCATCACTCCCAAGGTCGCTCCAAGAGAAGGGCACGCAATAGTTCAAGCCCATATCCTACCACAAAGCACATAATATATGGAGTGGATCAATTGAAGGGAGAGATGAACAAGATTAAGCCTCCTACGTTTGATGGAGAACATTAGAAGGAGGAAGATGTTGAAACATGGTTGCTTGGTATGAGGAAATACTTCCAACTACAAAATTATTCCTCTCATGCAGAAGGAATAATTGTGATGTATCAACTGAAAGGAAAAGCATCCATGTGGTGGGATCAAATTGTGCAGGTGCAACACATTAGAGAGAAATATATCACTTGGAAAGAATTCAGGAAGTATTTCGAGGAGAAGTATTTGACTAAGAGATATTATGACAGAAAGATGAAATAGTTCTTTGAACTCAAGCTAGGTAGCATGACCATTGATGAGTATGAACGTAGGTTTTTGGAATTGTTGAAGTATGTTTCGTTCATCAAAGAGGATTCTATCAAGGTTCAAAGGTATTTGAGTGGACTGCCACCTTCCATTGGGGACAAGATATAGTATGATGACCCTAAGACCATGGAAGAAATGATAATAAGAGTGAAATTCTTATATGAACAAAAAGGAGAAAATCCTACCTTTCGGAAGGCTTGGGATGACCAAAATAAGTTTAAGAAAGAGTAGAGGCAGAAGGGAAACAAACCTTCATTTTTCAAAAATAGTCCTCAAGGAAATTCGTCATTTAGAGAGACAATAATGGTTGATGTAGGGGAACAAAGGCCAAGAAAGACACCCATTCAGTGTTGGAGTTGTCAGGGAAACCATAAGTATAGAGATTGTCCCCACAAAAATGACAAAGTGAGAGCTATCCATAATGTTCAACAAGATGAAATAGTGGAGAACATGGGCAGTAGAATGCCAAGGATCTATGCAGCCCTAGACAACAAGCAAGCTGAATTTCAAACGCACATGATTGAAGTATGAGGTATGATTAACAACCATGCCTTTACTATTTTAATTGATTCAGGGGATAGCCATATTTATATAGATACTAGAGTGGCGGAAAGTTTGTAATTGTCGAGAACAAAACATGAAAAGTATTGGTTAGTGAAGCTGGCTACAGGAACCAAGAGAAAAGGCACTGAGTTGGTTAAGCCATGTCCAGTGGATATGAAAAGACTGAGCACAAAGGCTGAATTCAATGTTTTGCCTTTATGTTCTTATGACAGTCTAATTGGGATGGATTGGTTGGTACAACACCATGACATCCTAGACTATCATAACAAGGAATTCACTTGCCTGAATGAGGAGGGGAATTGAAGAATAGTCCAAGGATTTCCCAGAGTTGTTGCTATCAGAGAAATCTCAGCGATGCAGCTGAATAAGTGTTACAAAAAAGGCTATCAATTATTTGCAACCCAGGTGGAGGAAACACTTAAGGATTAGATGTAAAGTAATGGAGATCACGTGGTACTAAAGGAATTTGAAAATGTATTTTGAGAGGTACCCGAACTACCTCCGAAAAGAGATATTGACTTATCTGTAAATTTGGAGCTTGGCGCAGTTCTAGTGTTGAAAGCTCCTTACAGAATGAATACGCCAGAGATGAAAGAACTACAATTTCATCTTGAAGAGATTATGAATAAGTGATATATATTCCCAAGTGTTTCACCTTGGGGAACCTTGGTCTTGTTCATGAAGAAGAAGGACAAAACGTTGATATTGTGTATCGATTTCAGATAATTAAAAAAAGTAACTATAAAGAAAAAATATCCTCTGTCGAGGATTGATGATCTCTTTGATCAGTTGAAGGATGCGAAGATATTTTCGAAGATATACCTCATATCAGGATATCACCAAGTAATCATAAAGGATAAAAACATTAGCAAAACAACCTTCAGAATCAGGTATGGTCATTACAAGTTCACAGTGGTGTCGTTTGGGTTGTCAAATGCACCCGTTGTTTTTATGTGCCTAATTGTTATTGGATAAATTGGTAGGTGTTGACACTAACTGATCTCCCTAGATCCACCTATATCTATAACAAAACACACCAAAACATGATGCTTTCCTTAAGTTTTAAATATTGAATTTACTAACTAAAGAGGGATAGGTGACGTACCGTTTATATGTCGCTTCCTCTAGCCATCGCCATCCTCACTCCGTTCCAACACTCATACAATGATTATCCTGCAAAAGAATGTAACCAACCAAAGTGATAGGAATATCATAAACTCAATATAAACCTATGTATGTGATCAAGGAATCATACAATAAAGCACAACAAGCTTTATAGGAAATAATCATATTACTATATCATATTAAATGTGAAAGAGAGATTACAACCATGGCCTTGATGTCATAAGGACCCTTCCAACTGTCCTTCGTTCCCCACACACTTCCACTCCAATAATTCTGAGAGCATAGATCTGACAATATTTACAATCTATCTTGAAAAAGTGGATCATCTAGCCAAGCTAAGCTCAAAAGATAATCTCATCCAAGCCTATCCCAAAAGCTGCAAAGATCCAAAGCTAACCTTGTCCATGAGAGATCCTCTCCTTTTATAGGTTGAAGAGGATAAGGTGAGGAGGTTAGGATGATCCCACTAAATCATGAAAGCGAGTAAGATCCAAACCATTCGAATGACACCTCACCATGGCAGTTTTTCCTTCTAGAAGCATTGAGAAGATGCTCATTTTTCCCACGAATGAGCATTCTTGCACCCTTCTTATAGAGAAAGTCGTGAACCTCTCGCAACCCAACTATGGTGCATCCTACTAGAATCAGACATTCTCGCACCATGCCTATATAGAAACCTGCGAACATCTTCTTTAATAGGGATTTTACAAAGGAGAATGCAACTTATTTTCTCAGGAAAAGTTCTTCTCTCTTCTTTCTTCAGGAACTCAGGCCACTGAGCCCTCTGAAGGCAACATATAGGTTTACATCATTAACGGTCATAGGGACGATGAAAATAATGTGTAATAGAGAGCCCCCCAAAGTATGAAGTTAGAAAAGAGTAATAGTTGAAATACTTTGTCGAGTGTGTGTAGGGAACAAGGTACGTGTCAGTCAGAAACCTGCCTACAAACAAGGAAATACAGTATAATAATATATCATCACTGAGGTAGGCATTCCCATACTTAGAATACAAATGACTCAAAGCATAAATGTCGACATGCGAAGATCCATGTCAAGTAAGACAAGTCATGGCCACCGAACATACTGTGTGGATCCATGTCAATATGACTCAAATCTAAACATAGCCACCAAAAATACACTATGGATCTATGTGTTAAATATTCAAATTTGAACATAGCCACCAGACATACAATGTGGATCTATGCAATAGTACAAATTGAATATACTCCAATGCAACCTGAATCTGTTAGAAAAGATTCAGGGTCTTCATCTCTATCACTCTATAATATGAATCTAACCATGCAAATACATGTGTTGAATTCGTACATGGTAGAAACCACTTGATTACCAGTCATTAGTGTATATCGTTAACAAGTGCGAGGGAAATCACCATTAATGTCAATGACTCCCAAGATACACTAGTACAATCCAATGAATGTGAATTAATGAGCTGAAGTCGAACACTCGACAGAATCTGCCGATTAGGGGTCAATAATGAAAACCCACTGTCGAAAGCAAGGAAACCTACCATTGAGGCATGCAAGTTCCAAGGTACCAATTGGTTTCTAAGTCTAATTCCTGGATAATGAGTTGAAGTCGACAGGAAAAGACTCGTCATAGGAGGGATTTAATGTATCCCCCATCAATGACATGAAATAGGTAACAATATTTGAAGTAGATCAGAGTAACAAGTGATTTAGGACTGTCTCAGGGATCGCCGACACAATAGAAGGCTTAAGGACTGCAAAAATAGCCAACGCAATAGAAGGATTTTCAGGTTGGACATATTTTTGAACATATTGATGACACAACAACAGTCTTGGAACCACTGACTCAACAATAGGGATCACATACCAATTTGTGATCTTATAAAGGAGCATGACCAAGAGACAAGTGGATTTTCCAACCTAGACACAAAGCGAGTGAAAGGGCGTCATGTTCAAAAGTGACTCTTCCACATAATACAGGTTTAAATACATTTCTTTCCCAATTTTTCCCCCACCATTTATGGTGAGTACCTGTTTATTTTTACACAAGCTTGAGAAGGATAACATATGCTTGTAATGTAAGCTCATCCTTGAGATGAGTCCCTCAGAGTTTGTTTAACGAACCCTAGGAAGGAGTGGTTCAGTCCCGTAAGGGTCTTTCGATGTTTGTTTAATGAGTCCAAAGATAGAAAAATCGGGGGTCTTTCATGTTTTGAGAGTCTAAAAAACACTTAAAGAAAACTCTCCCAGTTCCTTTTTGGTAAATTAGTTCGACGAGACCGAAAAAGTGATAAACTATTGATCATCAAACATTTTCTTCAAATACTTTTACAAGATTGAAAAGAACAATATCACTCAACAATCTTTTCATGTTTAGAGAGTCTAAAAAGAGATTAAAGGGAACTCTAGGGGGTTCCTTTTTCATATAACCTTTATGAGTCTGAAAAAGTGATAAAAGTATACTTGGTTACATTCTCATTGATTTACGATCACAAGAAAGAAAAAAGACTAAGCTCAGTAAGTTATTCTCATGTATTTCCAAGCATGAGAAAGAACAAAGACTAATCTTGGGATTCTTTTCATTTTTACGCAAGCTTTAAAACAAAACAAAACTATGCTTGGACCTAGTTTCATTTTTACACAAGATTGAACCAGAGGAAGCTATGCTTGGACCTGGTTTCATTTTTACATGAGCTTGAACCAGAGGAAACTATGCTTGAGGTAAGTGGTTTCATGTTTACACAAGCTTGAACCATAGAAAACTATGCTTGGACTTCCCAATGCATAACACATGGATGGTTGGTACTTAGGCCCCAACTTAAGAAACTAGTGGCTCTACTTCAGCATGAAGTCTAGAGTTTGAAAGTATTGCCTCCCAAGCTTTGTTTCATCCAATCACAAAGGAAAAGGAAATGAAGCTTCAAATACTAGACAAAGGACTTGACTCAAATAGAGAGGGGGAAAACTATTTCATTTTTTAACGAGCTTGACATAGAAACAAGAACTATGCTCGTAACCTCTGTTTCATTTTTTAACGAGGTATCCACAGAGATGAAAAAATATCCTCATAAGTGGTTTCATTTTTTAATGAGCTTGAAATCAGAAAACCATGCTCAAAGACCTCTATTTCATTTTTTAATGAGGTTGCCTCAGAGATGCAAAACTATCCTAGGAATTGGTTTCAATTTTTAACGAGCTTGAAATCAGAAAATCATGCTCAAAGACCTCTGTTTCATTTTTTAACGAGTTTGACTCAGAGACGCAAAAACTATCCTCAAAGTCTCTCTTCTTGATCATGGATTCCAAGAGGACAATGCTCTGGAATGACACC
The DNA here is from genome assembly GCA_000966675.3 of Picea glauca. Lineage (NCBI taxonomy): Eukaryota > Viridiplantae > Streptophyta > Pinopsida > Pinales > Pinaceae > Picea > Picea glauca. Next base: position 479,912 of record JZKD02S2090618.1, read on the forward strand.
ATGTCAAGGGACAAAACTTGGTCATGGCTTCCAAGAGGTATTCACTGGAAGGAAGAAACACACTCTGGAAGGACACCATGTCGTGGGTAACGATAGGAGTAAAGATATCAGGCTCTAAAAATCCTATCGAAGGGATCACCATGTCAACTACTGGATCCAAGTCATCAAAGGTTGAAGCCATGGGCGACAATGCCACATAATTGACTTGTGGCGGGGGTGATACCATTTTCATATAAGAACCATTCAAGGAGGCAATCTAGTTAGGGTCAATGAATAAACATTGATCAATAGTCACAACGTATCCATCGTGAGGGAAATATATCACATGAAAAAGAGTAGACACAATAGATTTCATGGCATAGACATAATCTTGCCCAAGGAGTAAAGAAATATCCATTGGGTCTTGGACGACCATGACATCAATAAAGACAATTTTCCGTCCCAAAGTTATAGGAAACTGAGTAAGGGTCCCTAAAGGTTGACTAGTTCTTCTGTTAAAAGATAACAAATTATGTGTAACCGGGGTAAGCTGAGGAAAACCCAAAGATTGCCAAGCAAAAGAGGACAAAATGATAACGGATGCACCTTCACCTATCAATGTCTGAGGAACGTCCCGACCACAAACTTGCACTGTAATTTGGAAAGGAATGTGAGAGGGAAGATGAGGTCTAGTTATCACACCCCAATTAGAAAGGATGGCCTAGTTACTTGGAGGCGGTTCCACAGGAGAAGGAGGAATATCCCCTGACATGGTAGAGTCTGTATCAATAAGAAAAATGAGGGAAATATTGGGTTTACTCTCAAGTGGGAGAGTAGGATCGACTGATGACGAGATTAGATCGACCACTTGGGTTGCATTCTCCAAGTGGAGGATGGGATCGACACTTGGAAAAGGATCGACCGCTTGGGTTTCACTTTCTAACAGGAGAGTGGGATCAACCGAGGATGGGATTAGATCGACCACTTGGTCTACTGGTTCAATTAAGGATGTGAGCAGATTGACAACATGATCAATCGAATTGACCAGTGATGGGTCCAGAGTGATCACTCCATCAACTACAGGGGGGTTGAGAGAAACCTTGCGATAGACAACTAGAAGTTGAGGCTGTGAAATAGTCATGTCTTCTAGCAATTTTGAGGCTTTGTCCATATGAGGGAAAAGGTGAGTGATATGAATCCCTTTGCATAACATGCATGAGAACTTGGCTTTACTTTTCTTCTTCCCAACATTATCGTGACTAGTTGACGGGAGGTCATCAACATGTTGTTCAGAGGTTGACGGCATGGGTTGGTTAGGATGCATAGACCATACTTCTATAACCTTGTATAGACCAGGGAAATCCTTAAGAAGATGTCTACCCTTACAAATCCTGCAACAGTACTTGGGATTACGGGTTGTTTGGGTAATCTTGACATCATCAACACTCCCAGCATGATTAACAGTAACTGGTTGTTTTCCAACATGTTTGACAATGGTTGGAAGTTTGGATCCTTGTTTATCTTTTTTCTTCTTCTTATTCACCGGGTTACTAGCTTCAAAAATTTCACTCGATGAAGAAGATGAAACGAAAGGTGACCTTGCAAGCGAAGAAAGTGAAGAAGACATTACTGGTGAAGAAGGTGAAGAATCAACATGAGGTTGATGCTCTTGGGGGGAAGTGCTTATGACCGAAGCACTTACTGCATTCAGGATTACTTGTGTGGAAAAAAACCATATCGGGAATCCAATTGTGAGACCTGAAAGGCTCAAAGTAGTGATGTGAGGAGGAACAATGTTTCCGTAAGAAGGAAAAAAAAAGTTTCCCCTGGAGAAGAGGTTCCTTCATTGGTCATTTTGGGAACTGATGCCATTAGATAAATATCGAATCTAGATTCCTCTAGGGAAAGAAAACAAAACACGCTAAAAATCTAGTAAGCAAGCAAACAAACAAAACCTTCTTACAATGAACGCACTAGTTGGTGATGAAATCCAACGTCGCGGGAACAATGTAAGAAGGGGCTGAGATAGAGCGGGTGGAAAAGTTACGTTCATGTCCTGCTTAACAGACTTACACCCTAGTGAAAGATCCCACACATAATCATGGGTATACCCTCCAAGGAGCCCAAGCGAGTTTGGCCAACGTTGATTCCACGTATCATGAAGACTTGCCCCTCCATAGTCACCTTGTATAAATACCCTAAAGGGATAGGCCACTAAGGTTATGAATCACTACAATGATGCCTGAGGAAACAATCGACAATCTGATCCAAGCACAAGGGAAAGGTATCTAGCCCGAAATCAACTTGACAGGATTCCACTCATCATTGTGGGTATACCTTCAAGAAACCCCCATAATACGCGCAATCTCTACACCAAAATCGACAAAGCAGGGTGAGTAACTCTTCCAGTCTCAATGCGACCTCGTGATTGACCCTTGTGTTACAAAGGCTTCCTAGGACAAAATGTAATAAGTGGATTTCACTGCTCCGTAAAGTAAGATCCTATGTTTGTTTGTAGCTTTGGAAAGTTAGCTTTCACACCTATTCCAAATCCCTATTACTAATCTAATGTAGTTTTGCTACCAGAAAAGATAAAAATGTCTAATCAATTTTTATAAGCGCTTTATTTTTGAAGGTTGTTGTTACTCAAAAGGAAAATGGCGTGGACAATATGGTTTTTTGACCGACTAAAAAATTATGCAAAGAGATGAAGATGCAATCTTTTCATTTCGATGAAAGCTATGCTACGAGAAGGAGAAAACATTTATCATTCCCATATGCATGATGTCCCAAAATTTTAAAACTCATTAATATCAATATCTTCAAGAAATGATTCAAAGAGGCTGTATACCAATACATGATTCATGGCCAAAAAATGCCAAGAATCATGTAATTTTGATACTTCAAATGCAAGGATGCCCACAATCTAATATAAAGCAAGAAATTAAATCTTTTTGTTTCAAAAATTTCACTAAAAGCAATAATGAACTTTCTTAAAACAAAGAAACCCAAACTAAAAGTTTTCTTTTAAAGTGAACGATTCAGAAGAATTTTGATCTTTTCCTAAACAATCCTAAAGAAAACACACGCTTTGTAATTGAAAGACACTCAAAGAAAGAGACTAATCCTTCAAAACCAAGCAAAGAAAAGATGTCTAAAAGAAACTCCAAGAATGTCAAGAAGACTGTAAACAGATCAATATAGGCTCCTAAATTTCAATCTAGTTGATCAAAGAAAAACTGGGCATCAAAAGATAACAAGAACCAATCCAAAATTTTTTACAAACAAGTTCACAGCCTAGCAGTGAGGTATAGTGCAAGAATTGGGGATTCTCGCAGTCTATATACAAGCGGGGTGCGAGAAGGTCGCATTGAACTGAACAGTAGGGTGCGAACATCAATGATTCTCACAGGCCACATAGAGGTACAATGTGAGAAGGTTTGTAATCAAGAAAAAAATTGAAAAAGGACAAAACATTTGAGTGAACTTTTAGATCTAGAGAGTCTGGATGGATCTCCCACAGATTCATAGACCATAAATCAAGCAATCAAGGCAAGGGAAACTAGACTAACTAGGAAACAATTTGTTCCCCATTGGATTCACCAATTTTGTTATTGGATAAATCGGTAGGTGCAGACACTAACTGATCTCCCTAGATCCACCTAGATCTAGAAAAAAACACACCAGAACATGACGATATCCTTAAATTTTAGATATTGAATTTACTAACTAAAGAGGGATAGGTGATGTACCATTTAAACGTCACTTCCTCTCGCCATCACCATCCTAACTCCATTCCAACACTCATACAATGATTATCCTGCAAAAGAATGCAACCAACCAAAGTGATAGTAATATCATAAACTCAATATAAACCTATGTATGTGATAAAGGAATCATACAATAAAATGCAACAAGATTTATAGGAAATAATCATATTGTTGTATCATATTAAATGTGAAAGAGAGATTACAACCATGGCCTTGATTTCATAAGGTCCCTTCCAACTGTCCTTTGTTCCCCACACACTTCCACTCCAAGAATTATGAGAGCATAGATCTAATAATATTCACAATCTAGCTTGACAAAGTGGCTCATCTAGCCAAGCTAAATCTCAAAATATAATCTCATCCAAGCCTATCCCAAAAGCTCCAAATCTCCAAAGCTAACTTTCTCCATGAGAGATCCTCTCCTTTTATAGGTTGAATAGGATAAGGTGAGGAGGTTAGGATGATCCCACTAACTCATGAAAGCAAGTAAGATCCAAACCATCTGGATGCCACCTCACCATGGAAGTTTCTCCTTCTAGAATCATCGAGAAGATGCTCGTTTTTCCCACGTATGAGCATTCTCGCACCCTGCTTATAGAGAAACCTGCAAACCTCTCGCAACCTAACTATGGTGTAGCCTGTGAGAATCAGGCATTCTCGCACCCTGCCTATATAGCAACCTGCAAACATCCTCTTTAATAGGGTTTTTACAAAGGAGAATGCAACTTATTTTCTCAGGAAAAGTTCTTCTCTCTTCTTTCTTCAAGAACTTAGGCCACTGACCACTCTGAAGGCAATAGATAGGTTTACATCATTAACGATCATAGGGATGAGAAAAATGATGTGTAGCACTAATAAATGGTGTATTCAGGGACTATCTCGACAAGTTTGTCAGGACAATGAAATCCACAAAAAAATGGAGTATCTGAAAGGAAAAATAGGAATATACAAGAAATGGCGATAACCATGCTAAATCAATCTAATCTATTAGATATATTTCATAGGGATGCAGTCTACATAGATATTTAAATTTTGAACAGATAAGAGTTTAAAACTAGCAATGACAAATCCATATGAATTATGGAAAGGTAGGCCAACAAATGTCAAACACCCAAGGTTTTTGGAAGCAAATTCTACATAAAGAGATATGATAACAACCTTGGCAAGTTTGACTTCGGATATGATGAAGTTAATTTTTCCTTAGTTACTTTTATCGAAGAAAATCTTACAGATGTTACAATCTGATATTAGACAAAATTGTTGAAAGTGAAAATGTATGAGTGGATGATGAAAATACTAGAAGGATCAAGATGCAAACAAATGACCAACCAACAATAAGAAGATGAATTGAATAACAGGAAGACAATAAGGAATATAATGTAGAAGAGCAGGAAGAGGAAGATTCTAGAAAAGACACAAAGAATCCTTCAAGATATGTTCAAAAGAATCACCCTAAAGAACTGATTATTGGTAATAACAATGAAGGTGTCTAAATAGGAAGACAATTGGAAATATCACCATAACAGGAAATTTGTATCTGTTGTCTAAAATAGAACCCAAGAATTTAGAGGAAGCTAGCAGAGATAAGAACTTGATAAATTCTATGAATAAAGAATTAGATCAGATTGAGAAAAATCAAACTTGGAAGCTAGTTCATATACCAAAATACAATAATGTAATTGGCACTAAGTGGGTCTTGAAGAACAAACTAGATGAGGATGGGAAAGTAGTGAGAAATAAATCAAGGATGGTGTGTAAAGGCTATGCGAAAGTTGAAGGTGTATATTTTGATGAAACTTTTGTGCCAGTGGCTAGAATAGAAGCCATTATAATGTTCCTGGAATTTGCAAGATACAAGATTATCAAAGTTTATCAAATGGATATTAAATAGTCATTTCTAAATGGAAATATGGAGGAGGAATGATTCATTGAGAATCCTGAAGGATTTCAACTATCATAGAATCAATATTATGTGCGAAAACTAAAGAAAGGTCTCTATGGTCTGAAGAAATCAACTACAACTTGGTACTCAAGGATTGGTAAGTACCTATAGTAGCAAGGTTTCAAAAGAGGAACTCCAGAAAGTAACATTTAAATGAAAGAATAAAATGGGAATATTATTTTCATTGTGGTCTACATAGATGATATCATCTTTGGAAGTAACTTTGATGATATGAGTCAAAGTTTTTTTGAGGACATGCAAAAATAATTTGATATGTCTATGCTAGATGATTTTTCCTTCTTCTTAGGTATGTAAATTTCTTAGTCAAATAAAGGTATATTTATTTATCTGAAAAAATATATGAAGGAGATGTTAAATAAGTTCAACATGGAAGACTACAAGCTTGTCAGTACTCCAATGATTACAGGTTGCAAGTTGAGTAAGGATGATGAATCCCGAGTGGTAGACTAAAATATGTATAGATAATTGATTGGTAGTCTCTTATATGTGACTACATGAAGGATTGATGTTACGAAAGTTGTTGGATTAGTTGCAAGATTTCAATATTTACCAAAAGAGTCTCATGTGATCGCAGTCAAACGAATTTTTAGATACCCCAAAGGCATAGTGGATTTTGGATTTTGGTATCCAAAAGGACAATACTTTACTCTAACAACATATACTAATCCATATTGGGTAGGAAGTGTTTATAAAAGGAAGAGAACAAGTGGAGGAGAATTCTTCTTGAGGAAATGTTTAGTATCTTGGATAGAAATGAAACAATCTTCAATATCCTTATCCACAACAGAATTAGAGTACATTGCAACAACATCATGTTGCACACAAATTATCTTGATGAATCGAACACTGCAATACATAAAGGTATAATACAATCATCCAATTTCTATACTATGTGACAACACCAACGCTATAAGAATTTCCAAGAATCCAGTGATGCACTCAAAGACAAAAAATATACTAATCAAATATCATTTTCTAAGGGAACAAGTAAATGATAAAATTCTCAAGTTGGAGTATGTTCCTACAAAGGAGCAAATTGAATATATGTTTACCAAGGCTCTTCCTAAAGATGCATTTGATTACCTCAAACAAATACCATGGATTCAACAAATTCCTAAGTAAATGCACCATTTCTCCTTGATGTCAAAGGGGGAGAGAAAGAAGGAAAACCAGGGGGAGCAGAAAGAAGGAAAGGAAAGGGAAACCAAACGAGCATATTATTTGGGGGAGTAAAAAGCAGGAAAGAAAGAAGATACCTTAGCAACAAACTGACAGGGGGAAAAACTCTATAGTAAATTTTTCATCAATCACAAAGGGGGGAGATTGTTGAATATATCATCATTGATTTCAATGATGTGCTTGATGTAGGAGTATGGTTCATAACCACATCAAATTGCAGAGTTTAATCAGAGGTGGAGCAAAGACATGGAATAAGGCCCAAATCGACAATTGATATAATAGTGAAAGTAGGTTTGTTTGCAGATGATTGATAACACCATTGAATTCCATCACAGTTGTAGTTTGTGAAATTTATATTGAAGAGAAAATTGATGGTAGAGATTAGATATAGGTGAAGCTTCACCATATCAATGGCTCACATAGCGCTAACAATCAGACCCCAAAGAGGAAAGATCTCTTGTGCATCGAAGTTTCCCTTCAGAGACCCATGTCATACCTCGACTCTGACAACCTTTGTTTGAGAGTCATCCGTTAAAATGTCCTACTCTAATTTCTCTGAAAAATAACTTCGATGACCATACTCTGAAATGAAATCTCGATTGTAAATCTATCAAAGGATATACCTCAACCATTGGATCTATGATGATCTTTCAAAGAAGGTTGAAGTGATGATGTCACAGTCAAGCAATTTTCATGTCATCTAGCACCTGTGGAAGGGGTCCACGAGTAAGACACATCAAAGAAAGAAGTTACAAGTGATGATATGCCAAATTAGATGCCATGTAAGATACACATGGAATCCACCTAAGTATTCGACGTGTCAGACCTCGTACAATGCCACATCAATTGGGATGTGTAGATGAAGCCCACATTAGGGCCAACTCAAGTTCCACATCATCCATGACATCAACATGACATATTGTGATAGCTTGACCATAAGAGTGACAAGGATGCTAGCATGGGATCCAAAATGTCCCATGGGTGACATGTATCAATTGTTGATTGGGCCAGACAAGAGTAGGTCCAGTTTGACATGGAAATATTATGTCTTCATATTATCCATTCATTTAGAACGACCATTGAATACTCATTGTTCATCAAAGAGGCTCTAGTCTGAGTTACTTGTAGTAAATACTTTTCAATTATGGATAACTAAAAGAGAAAACAATAGTCGTTGATATGAATAGTAGATCCCAGTGATTCATCTAAGAAGCATTGGTTAGATTAAAGTGTGCATAGGTACTCTAACGAGGGGGCTCTGAGGATCAATCCAGACTGTAGATCAACAATAAGGAGAGACACAATGAGAGTCGTAGAACTATCATGGTTCCCACCTGACCATCCATGAGAAATTACTAGAGATGGAGATAAGTGTCATGCAAGTTGAGGGAGCGATGCAATCTGCATCGTTGATCCTCTCTCTTCAAGGGATGTTGGATCCATCACAACATGTGTCATCATAGTGAAGTTGATGAATGAACTTCGACGAGGAGGACTTCGAGAACCGAAGATAACCATTAATCAACAACCAAACAGCTATTGTGCATAGAAGTATTATTAACTGTTTCATAATTTCAATGAGTATGATATCAAAGAAAATATCGATGAAAGAGAACAAATATATACTAGATCTAATGATGGATGAGTGTTGAGGTCCTAATGAATAAATCCACAGTCGAGATTTATTCGATAAGTTGATTGGATGGTTCTGTTACATAAATTTTGGATAATGTATTTTTTTCGGATGTGAACAATCGACAAACAAGATCAAACAAAAATATGATTGGATGACAACTAAGTGTCGAGGTGGTGTTCAGTTTTTTGATACCATCATGATCCTGATATCAAGGAAATAATCTACAGTCAAAATCAATCAAGGATCTAATACAATGGTGGTTGAGAATTGAGAACCAGTGAATGATATTTCATTCAACAAAAGCGATCGAAGAGTGATTTTCGTGGAGGAGTTTCAAAGGATCTTTGGAGCCTGATTTTGAGAAACAAGCAAAGAGAGTTGGAGCCAACTCAGTTAAACTATATATGTGGAAAAATTTATGGAGGTATGAATATCTATAAATGATGATTCCATAATCAAGAAAAGTGTGGAATGGGGTGTGAGAGAATTAAAAATATTGGGTTTTAAGGCATGTAAGAAAGGTAGGAAGTGATGAATATGGTCCGAGGTTTGAGAATCTACAGGATGAAGCATGTTGGAGAGCTACATGAATAGTAGAGATATTGACGTCCATGTTCAAATCAAGAGATTGTTGGATATAAAATTACTTCATGTTGGCAATGTGGAGCTCGAGAGAGGATTGAAGTCCTCATTGTAAGTTGATGCTAAACATTGGAAGTTGGTTTCTTCTTTATTAGTAAGTGGGTGCCTGTAGTTCAACAAGTTGGTTCATGTAGCAAGGATTGGTATCCTTGGCATATTGGTGTCTGTAATTAAAAGGTAGGTGCTTATTATGAAATGTTTGTTCTTTTAAATTAAGAGGTCCGTGCATCATTTCAGTTGGTGCTAAAGAACTTTTGAATTTGGTTCTTACCATAAATATAATCTTAATATAATATAAAAGGGTTTTCTGTGATTTTATGTTTCCACATAGAAATCATTGAGATCTGTGTATGGATTTATATGATAATAAATTACTTGGGTATTGTTTAATATTTACATGATGTGATGATGTTTTAAGAAGATAAATGTGTTCACTACTAATTCACCCCCCCTCCCCGCTTCTTAGTATTGTTGAATATTTCACCAAAAGAAGTACTTACATGATATAACTCATGTTGTAAATTGAAATGTGATTAAGGTGGAACCCGCTACATATTCTTTGTAGGAAAGAAAATTATGTTGTGGAACTATGCCAATGCTCACGTTAAAGTGTAGTGGAGACACTTTAGTCTCGAAGAGGCTAATTGGGAGATGAATGAAGCCATGCAAAAGGAATACCCATATCTATTCCAAATCTTATATTCTCAGAAAGGAACATTGGGGATGGTGTTCAATTCAAGTGGGAGAGGATGGAATGTCCCTCACTTTATAGATTAAACATTTAGTTTCTTGCTAGTTTATGTCAACTTGATGTGGTGGAAATTATTGGAAATAATTTATGTGAAAACTATATCATCATAACATTGATGATGCATATTTTTGGTAACTTTTTTTTGAACTTATTAATTAACAAAAACAAGCTTATTAGATAATTTAGTTACAAAGGGTAAATCATTATTCCACGAGTAGGTGAAAAACATAAAAACCAAACCCTACTCCCAAATGTGTGGGATGTGAGAGAACAATCTAGCACAAAACTAGGACAAGAAGATTCTCTAGGGTTAGGGATGAAGGTAACTTGAAAAGACCTAGGCAAGTTATTAAAGACAACTATGTTATAAGGGTACTTATGCAGAAATGAGTTACTGGTCATATGAAGAAAAAAAAATCATGAAATATGGAAAAGGTTATACATTTTTTTAGTCTCAATGAAATAATGATTTAAGCTCTGACAAGGACAAGTAACTTTGGTTATTGGTATCTATGGTGAGGAGGACCTAATTCTATACTTAGTTTATTTCCAATTATTGAAGGAGACTCGTATATATTCTCTAAATTTACATATCTTTATATTTTTTTAATAATTGACCAACATTATAGTAGAGCATGAATACAAAATACTAAAGTGTTTGTTTTCAAAATTTAAAGTATTAATGAAGACTAAAATAGATATTTATTATTTAATATTGGTAGTAAAAGAATAATGAGCTTTAGGATGTTATTTTCAGTTGAGCATCCATAATCACAAAATCAAATATGTATAATGTTATTCCATAATCACAAAATCAAATATGTATAATATTATTCTCAGTAAGGAATGTATCTATATACATTGCTGCCAGATCGGAAAGAAATATGTCCATTTTCTTTTTATTTTCAAAAATATTACTGCAAGTATAAAGAAAGAAATATTTATTTCTAAACAAAATTGGAACCAATATATTGCAGAGACAAATAATATAAATAATTAAGCTAAAAATTCTAGATTTGAAACAATACAAAGAAGTATTAATTCGAGTATCATTCCAAGAAGTCGGCTGGTGAAGTCCACACCCGTAAAATTAGTTCAAACCCAACCCAGGATCATGAAAAAAAATAAAAGAACGGCGTTAAAATCCTCGTACGCAGTAAAAACAATAAAAAACCTCACGCATGGCGTTAAAAGTCCAGATATGCAGTTAAAACAATAAAATAACCTCACGAATGAGGTTAAAACTGGACGTACGCAGTTAAAACCCTGGAASAGGAAAAAATAAAAGAAACGCTACGTAGACATAGGAAAAAATAAAGTAAYCGTGCACACAGTTAAAACCCCATGCTACAGTAAATAATCTATCATTATTATCAAGTTAATCTTACTAGTCAATCATAAATTTTTAATTTTTAATTTAYTGTGAGCAKTAACAATAMAATTTTAATTTTTAATTTATTTTGAGCACTAACAATATTGGAAAATGGTGTCCATATAAACTATATATTTCAGATTAAAAAATCATTAAATCTGAATATTGTCAAATAAAAATGAAATTTTCACTTTCAACATAATTTTAAATGAATTTTTTCTCCATTTTTAATTTTTAATTTATTGTGAGAATTAATAATATTGGAAAATCKTGTCCATATAAACTATATTTGAGATTAAAAAATCATTAAATCTAAAAATTATCAAATAAAAATGGAATTTTSGCTTTCAACATAATTTWAAATRAATTTTAACCACATTTAAATGAAAATTTAACCCAATTTAAATAAACAACAGAGCAGTATAAGAGATAAGTTCAGGTAAAGGGAAAAATAACATTTCTGATATACTAAAATGTATACATAGATATAGCTAAAAGATGACCTTGTTGTTCTTTTGTTAGATTGCAGCTTGAAGTTATGTTAAGATGAGGATTTAGGCAATCTCCTTGCTAATGTTTGGTTAGATTGCCTAAACTTATAATTACTTTAAAGATGTAGATTTAGCCAATCTTCAATTCTGAATCCATACTTCCGCTTGACACAGTTGAGTATTTAACTTGCATGACAACGATAAACTACTTATATCATTATAGTAACAGTAAATTATGACGGAATAATTAACAGACCTGATACAATTATTATAGAGCTATTGATAATGGGCAGATTTAATAGGGGTTTAGTGCTTAATAAGTTTTTTATGGACAGAATTAAATATGGCTGGAATATTTTTAGTAGTCACACAAAATAAATGGCTGTGATTTCAATCATTAACTTCCTAGTTATTATAAAGACGTCAGTGTGTTTACTTTTTTACACTTACCTAATCATATTTAAAAATTACTATGATAGCTAACTGATTGCCAAGTAAGTGATTAACAGAAATTAAAATATTAACACCAGATAAATGAAGCCCAACAGTTTATTTGTTAATAGATAATTAAATTTAATATATTCTTTTAAAGATTCATTTCATCTTCTCAGCCTTTCGGAATTCACCAGCAGCTATTTTGCCCTTTCGAAATTCACCAGCAGCTATTTTGCTGCTGTGCTAGTTATAGTAACAGTAAACCATGACGAAATAATTAACAGACCTGATACAATTGCATATTTAACTTGTATGTAAAAGATAAACTAATTATGCCATTATGAACATACTGTTCGGTTTTGAGTATTCCATTTGGACCAAACCCTTTATTTTCCTGTGAACAAAGGTTTAACAATAAGTTTCTTATAATTTAATGTGAACAAGACTGTATTGAGACAAGAGGAAAACCAGGTTCTGTGAGAAATAAACGTTACCCATTTGCCTTTGCTGGTCATCTGTTCGATGAAAAATACAGTTTGATGACTTGCCAAGGTGTCGGAACTCATAGGATACCTGTGATAAAAACCACGGCATTGAATCAAATTGTTATAAGATGGGATTACATAGCAAAACGAAAACCCAAAGGTCATAACCTAATAACAATCGAAGCGTTGAAACAAATTATTACCTTTGAACCATGCTTTCGCTCCAGCTTGCGCATGAAGTGCTCTGTAACTGTAAGGGAATAATGAATAAACCCTCAACCAACGAGAGAATGGATCCTTTAGTTCTATGTTCAAACATTTTCAAACGGATGCATTGAACAAGGGATAAAGAAAGGCCTATGATTCTCACTCAGTAATAAAATCTTGATGCTACTATTAGGTGAGACAACTGGGAGATTAATGGTGCTAAGCATGGCCAA
>JZKD02S2090619.1:8610-28584 GCA_000966675.3 Picea glauca
CATGAGAGACTTGGCCTGGTGGAGCCCTAGCTGAGAGGGATTTTTGATGATTGCAGCTTCATGAGACATTCTTCAGTTCGTTCTCCTCTGGACTAAGTTGAGACTATCTGTGAGAAATCCTATGTGATGGGTGTGTCATACTCCTCTAGATTGAGTTGAGATGATGTGTGTGGTCTCTTGTCATACTCCTATGGACTGAGTTGAGATGACTTGAGATGGTCTCCTATCGAACTCTTATGGACATAGATGAGTCGACTTGAGATGGCTCTCTAGATGCTACTCCTATGGACTTAGTTGAGTTGATATGTTGAGAGTGGCGTCCCTATGGCTGAGCACAGGTAGACATGTCCCTAGTGGTTGAGCACTAGAGGATGTGAGATATCTTTGCTATATTGTCTAAGAGTAATATTTATTGTGTAACCTTGATTTTATAAAAGGGTACAAGTCGGCCCCACCATGTAAAGATAATTAATATTTGGTAAAAGATTAATTATATTTTTTAGTAGTAAAATTTGGCCTTATTGTGCCAATAAACACATCTATTGATGAGTTATGTTTTGTATATATAAGAGAGTAGATACCCATTGTGGATCACTAACTCACACTTCATTGTAAACATTCTCTCAAACTACTTGTATGGATGAAGTGCGCACGTCTCTTATGTGAAAGTTTTCTAGGTCATAGAAGCACCCTCTTGTGTGCTCTAGGGTTTATGGTGTGGGGGATCTTCTCTTGACTCTATATCAAAAGGATTTTTGGGTTTTTCCCTTGATTAAGAAGGGTTTTCCCAAGATAACGTATTGTGTTTTTGTGGTCTCTCAGGGGCCAAAGCAGCTTCCATGGCAGTGGGGGTGTTCAGGAGCAAGGTGTCATGCACAAAATGGTTGTGAGAAGATTCTAGTTGGATCCCATGAATAGAGAGACCTTGTAGGGTGCCATTAGTGATTGAGGTAGTCAAATACCGCCCTAAACCTTTGACCATGATCACAAAGAGGAAAGTGGAGACTGGGTCTCCTTGGCAGATGCCTCGAGTGGGGGAGAAAGGCCTGGAGGGGAGACCATTGACTAATGTTGGTTTTTACTCTTCCTTCTTTACCATCTAAGTTATTTACCCAGGGTTCATGTCTTTCAAGTTTCCAACAAAAGACTCTAAAACTATCATCCCTCCTAGTAAACTAGAAGGAAACACAACACACGGATGTGTTGCACAGTCTCACCCGAGATAGATTTAAATGGGTGGCTATAAGACTCAGTTGTTTACAGCCCATGATTGAGTATGAGATAGGAGATCATTATTCAGAGCAATCTACTATAGTTTGTGATTGCAATATACTGTATTCACGACTATGCATTACCTTTAACAGTTTATTCCCTTAACAACACAACCATAATTCATAACAATATAATAACTCATTCATTCATTAAGCACAACAATTAACTTATGAAAGAAGATAAAGATATGAATGCATTCATCACATTACACAGATATTATCGTGGTTTACCCCCTCCTCGGCTACGTCCACAAATATTTAGCTCTTGGCTCTTCTATTATCGTAGTTCTGCATCTCCGGCGTCATGCGCTTACAATTCTCCTCAAATGGGTAAGATCTATACGATGTGAGCTAGATCGCACCAGGCTCCTCAGCCTGTGATCTAATCCTCAAATCTTCCTTCTCTCCTCTCCTCTAGCTCAACAGCTTACAAAATAATACATAACAACATTACATATCTCATCAACTAGTACATATATATGATGGAACCATAATGCACAAAAACAAGGAACCCCCTATGATACCTACGTATCTATATTTATACATTTCAGGATCTTTAGCCATTTCCAATACATTACCAAAACCCTAACCCTACCGACGTTAGGTCTTCCTCTCATGCACGCATGTTGTTCTTCCTTCCAGCTATCACTCTCCTTGTGCACTCTTTCTTGCATGCACACGCGTTGTGTTTCCTTCCAACTGTTACTTCAGTTTCTACACGCTTTCTTTCTCCATGATCATCCTTCTTTCCACTTTGGCTTGCTTCCAACAGGCCCCAAACACTGACATGTGGCTCATCCCGAGCCACCTAATCCTTCTGAGCTTCCTTGATCTCCTTGGTGACCATTTGGAACTTTTCCTTCAGCTCTGTTGCTTGTGTCAGTGCCTGCATGGTCTTCTCCTTGATCGTGTCCACTACCTGGACTACAACTTCGTCACTGATCAATCCTACACATTTTTTCTGGGTCTATGCTATCTATGTCTTAACTACCTTTACATGTGCTAATGCTTATGCTACCTGCTCCTGTAATGGCTCCATTTGAGCCCGACGCTCATGTTTCTACATTTGCGCAGTGATTAGTTCTGCCTGCAACTTCTTCATCTCTTGCATCCCTTTGACTCATTCTGGGATTGGTATGATCTTCTACTTTTGCTTGAGCTCTTGGATCGTTGCATTGATCGTTTCCTCTTCCTTGTCCCACCATTGAACCCGTGGATCCTCCTCCAACCTTGTCTAAAGTTGTGTTGCTTTATCAAACAAGTCAGCTGCTGTGCTAACCTACTTCTCTATCTCCTGCAGTTGCGCTGTTGCTTCCTATTTCCTTTGCTCCCTGACTACTGGTGGAGTGATCGGTGCGATTTGTTCTCAGATATCAATCAATTTCCTGCGCAATCCGATCAATATTTTCGGTTGTTGTGATTTATTCACTCTGCGCGGCCTGTGGAATCTTCTCATAAGTTCCTACCACTTTCTTCTCTAATCCTTTTAGGTGCTCCCTTTCCTCCTTGGTCCCAGATTTGGCCTTCTCGTAGCCTATTTTCAATTCGTCTTGTTTCTTTGTCGCATGCTTCAATTTTGTTAAGTCTCTGCGTGCACAAGACTGTACCTCATGGTTGACACTCACATGCAACCTGTGTAATGCCCCTGTTGGTATCCTTGTCAACACAAGTTGGATTTGGCTTAAGTCTTTCAAGGGTGTCTTCCCCACAATTTCGTCCATGCGCAGCATGCTGGGGTTGATATGGAATGTTACGTGTGGCTGCAATATCCCTTGGTCTGACTGTCAAGCTTCCTCTTGCACTCTTCCTTCTGTCTGTAGTGTTGATGGCTCTATGCCCCTTCTGCTGCTCGCTCTCTGTACTTCCCTGAATTTCTTGAGGAAATTCCCCATTTATGCCATCTCTTTTTGCAGTTTGTCCTTGTGATGTGTTGCATGACAGAAGTCCTTGGCTAGACAATCCTGGACCATTCTGGCGATCATTTCCCCTTCGTCCTTTATGATCGTATAGTCTGGCGATGCTTGTTGTGCCTTTGATTTCTTGCGCGTGCCTCCTGCCTGCGTAGCTGGTCTCTTTTTTCCCCCTGGTTCCTATGTGTTGGGATTTGAGGCGGTCTTCTACGCTCTCTCATCATGTTTCTATTGTTCGTTGGTCAGCTGTGTAGTCTCTTTCCTTCCCTTTTGGGTCCATGTCTTCTTTGGCCCTTCGTTTTTCTGTGTTGGCTTTCCTTGGCCCATTCTTGGTCTCTTGGGCACTTGGATTTCCAGAGGTTGCATTTCTCCCTGCTCTGCCTCTTCCTTTGTTGTTCTTTCCAGCACTTCCTGGATAATGGTTGGGATCCTCCATTCGTCGATCCATTTTCTAATGACCATGTCGATATCACCCTCTGTGATCAGTAGCACATCCATAGCCACTGTTTAGCCAGATCTTGCCTTGCTTGTATCCACATTGTTTGTCGTGTGGTTCGAAAATTGGCGATGTTCGCATATCGTGCGACAGCCTCTAGTGTTATTCTCCACGATCAAATGATGACTTCCTACATTTCGCATAGGTATGCTTCAAATATGATCCCATTCTCCCTATTATGCCTGGCATTCGACCCGACCCAGCTTTGGTTTGGTACAAAAAACTACGTACATTGGTTCTCGCCATCCCATGAAGGCTATTAAGGTAATCAACCACGAGTAGTGGAACTATGTGCCTAGGTCCAACGCATCCTTGCAGTCCTCTTGGAACAAGTTCAATAAGTATGGCACCCAGCTCATAGAAGTGCCTTATGTGCACTGGGCTGCAACTGCAATGACTCCAGTTGGTACTTCCTCTCTGAGGCATTTTCTTAGCATCTTGCAGGCTAAGATTTTCGCGCCCAATTGTGTGCCTGCATTGTTGATTCGTTTGATGATGATGACTCTCATTCCCCTGGTGGTGCCATACTTCTTCTTCATTTCTTCTGCTAGCGCTTTCTCCTTGGATTTTTCTTCTAGAACCAACGCATGATCCATACCCCGAATTGGTAAGCCTGATAATTGCGCAATAAGCTCAATAGTTACTGGGACGGGTTTTTCTAGCCATATGTCCCCTCCATGTGTGACTGCTAACAATTGTTTGACGCATGTTGTTGCATACTGGCCTCTGCTAAAATGTGGTAGGTTCAACAGACCTAAGATTCCTATTTTCTCCAGTCAAGTTGCCCAATGGTATGGTTGGTTAATCATTTCTCCAACCTGAGTTGTTCCTATGGTCTGTATAAAGACCCTCTGCGTAAGTTCCAGGAACTTGGCTTCGTTTGCTACATCATGGTCAGAAAATTTGAGCTTCCCGACATGGCCCAGTAGCTTTGGTCCTATATGTACTCCAGCTAGTATGTGTGGTAGAAAATTTTCTACTGCAGGTTTCTTGCAAGGTGAGCTTGGTATATGTATCTTATCTTTCTGCTGCGGTGGCTAGCTCGAAGTGCCAGCAGATTCCAGTTGCTCCTCCATAAGCCATTCTAGCCAAGTCAAGACATCTTCAGCGGTCTCCCCTGGTGGGTGTTCTGAGATGGTCATTTGAGACTCATCTGGCTCCACTGCTGCTTCCAGATTCTGTGTCGTTCCATTAACTTCTAGGGCTGCTTCGATGCTCTCTGGTTGCACCTCCTTTTGGGTTTTTGCTTCCTGGCTCTGAGGATTCTGTGTCACTGCTGGTGTATCTACTTTCATGGCCTCTACTTCTGGCTATTGAATTTCTTCTAGTATCGGTGTGGAATTCACCATTATCTTCTCTAGGGATGGGATGTCATCAATATCGATGATCTCCAACTGTTGTTGTTCATTCTCTTCCAATGGTCCTCGGGACCTAGTTTGAACCCTGGTCGGTCTGGCACACTGGCTTGCTTCTGCTTGATTCGGTGGTGCCATAGCGGTGATTGTCGAACGTTTGTTGGGTTTGAATAACTTATATGATAGTTTTAGCCTCACTCTGTGCATTCTAGTTGCTATTACTCTATGTCTGTTCTCCTTTCACAAATAGACTAGTTGCTCCCATGCTCGCGTGTTGTATCAGATTGGCATGAAGCTTGTCGAGCACACTTCCTCCATTATGGGTTTAATGCACCATAGATGCAGGTTCAATGCATCTCTGGTGGTTTTGTACTTTCCATTACTCTCACTTTGCTGTCTCCAGTTGGCACAATTAATGTGATGTCCCATCGGTCCTTGTCGTCCTTTAATTCCGCCTAGTGATGTCCTATCATCCTTCTTTTGTTGACTTTCCTTTTCCCACTTGTTTCCCTTTGTATATAACCGTTGTCCTCTCCTTTGAAAAATTCGTGTTTCTATCTTCGCATGGCCTTTCTACCTCTATCACACTACGCCCTCTTTAGTTTTGTTTCCTTTTTATTCTCTTTTCAATTTTCATTTTTTTTTACTGTGCGGTGGGTGGTCGGTTGTCCTTATACAGCTTCAGTCAGCTCCCATTGATCATTCCTGTGAGTTATGCACCTGCTAAATCTCTTAACTGTACATCTCCTCCGTCTGTGACAGATTTTACTTCGTATGGTCCTAACAAATGCATTCTAATATTTCCCAGGTGCTGAAACGATTTACTATCATACATCAATACTAGATCTCCTTCATTGAACGTTTTCTTCTTGATGTGTCTATCGTGCAGAGATTTGTCTCTTACTTTCTACACTTGTTGATGGAATCCTCCCAAGATTCGGTCTTCCTCCATGATCAGTAATTGATTCAGTCTCTCCTGTATTGTGCCTCGTTGTGTCATTTGTGTGATAGCGGCTACGCGCAAGTTGGTTACTAAAAATTCTAGTGGCACCACTGCTTCTTGGCCATAAACCAGTTTAAATGGTGTGTGCCATGTCAACTTTTTGCATGTAGTCTTGTACGCCCATAATACTGCTGGTACTTTAAGGTCCCAATCGTCTCTGTTGACGTTACAAATCTTTGTCAGTGCATTCTCCAGAATTTTGTTGAAGGCTTCCACTATGCCATTTTCCTATGGATGATACGGTGTGCTCTTCTGGTGATGGACTTCAAACTCTTCAGTCATCGCCCATTTTGTATAAGTGTCCTGCAATTAGTTGATAGTCGGTCGCGCGAACTGCCAGGTTCTTCTTCTGTGCGGTGCTATATTCTTGCGGCGCAGTACCTGTGCTCAAGTAATCAATGATATCTGCGAAGTATTCATCAGCAATCTGTACTGAGAATAACTGTGCATCTGCAAAGCTGTCTTCTAGATTCGTAGGTTCTTCTCCATTTGTGACCCTTGACAGGTGGTCGGGTCCTACATTCAATTTTCCTAGTTTAACTATTACTTCAAAGTTGAATTCTTGAAATAACAGTAACCATTGACAAATTCTCCCCCCCAACACTAGCTTGTTGACTAGGTATTTTCTAATATACCCAAGGACGAGCCCTGTTGTAATCATGTTTATGAATTGTAAATTATGTTTTATAGGCTGGTGAGCCAAGTATTGATAAGCTGGTGGGATTATGTATTTAGTAGGCTGGAGAGACTAAGTGTTAAAGGCCAGGAACTTGTTTTTGTATATGTAATATGAAAAACATTAATAAATATTAAACATCGATGCGTGCAGACCGACCATGAAGAAAGAGTGATGGGGGACTAAGCTTCCATAAGGTGAGTAAGGGAAAAGGGGATGAAAGGTTGGAAAGAGGGGCTAAGCTTAGGGGCTTAAGTCCTTGAGAATAATATTTTATTATTGTTCTAAAGTTGTGGGACAAAACATGTTTTTATCCTAATTTCTAGGAGAGGCAACGCATGCAGCTCCAACGTGTGCAAAAGGGAACGCATGCAACTCCAGGAAGACAAGTGTCGACCTAGGCGCATGCGGTTAAAAGTTGAAGCGTCATCTGAGCTTGGGGTTCGTCCTCCATTCTGCCTTCGACTGTCTGAAACCGACAATTTCATCTGGTCTCTGCATTGGCCCTCCATTATTTCATCCGTTTGTTTGAACCATGTGGCTATGAATATGATCTCTGTGTTGATTCCTTGTCACGCAATTCTAAAACAGAGGTTACATGAACCGTGTTGTGTCTTAGTGTCTTGTTGTCATTTTCTGTCATTGGAATCGATTGAGTCTGTGTTCGAACTTTGCGTTGATTGATCTGTGCCACCTGTGTATCCTGTGAGTCGAGCCTATTCTCTCTTGCAGAGTCGAGTCTGTACCCGAACTGTCTTTGGGTTGCTGCCTTCTGTGTTTCCTTAGTGGAATTGACCAGTTGTTATTGTTGTTATCCTCACCTTGTGGGAATTGGGCTAAGAACTGGTTGAAGAACCTGGTTGTCAGGCCTGTGGTAGAAGAGGTAGGTTGTCAGGCCTGTGAAAAACTCTCTCCAGGTGAGAGCATCTATTGGGAAGTGGTTTTATCCCAGAGAGAGTCCAACACCAGCTACGAAGCTCTGAGAATTCCTGATCTGGCCTATTTCTGAGACCCAGAGAGGGAGGTGAAGCACCGATGGATTATGTTTGTGAAGGTGTATACTCCTGGGTGGAACAAGCATGTGGGGAATGAGCGTTCGTGAGTAGTGGGCGTAAGAAGGCTCCTGGAGAGAATCCTTCTGGTTGCTCTGTGTAGTTTTCCTATAACCTCAACCTAGTCTAGGATTCCCTTGCCCTGGGTGGAGCTTGGTCCCAGCTCAGGGGTGACCCACTGCTGAGCATGATGAGAAGCGTGGTCTAAGGCTGGGAGGTTCGTGGAAGTTTTGCACGTAGTTGGTGGAGTTACAAAAATTTCAAAGATAAGTATATGCATGTATTTAATTTCAATTGAAATGCATGTCTATGATGCTTACAATATTATCATGTATTCCGTTGCAATGATATTTACTGTTAATTCCATTAATTATGTATGTTAGCAGTAATTATATGTTTAATATTTGTTAAGTCCTTTAACTTCATTTAAATGCATACTATATAAGTTTGATAATGTTTATGTGCAGTAGTGTTGCCCGACCGTGGGGTTGATGGTCGGGGACGTTACAATATGGTATCAGAGCATGGTTACAACACTAAGCCTAGATGGGCCATGTTAGTGGAATTTGAAGCAAAAGTTTCGAAATAATTGTTGTCGAAGTAGACAAAATTCGAGTTCAGAGCCCATAGTTTCCACGCTGAGCTTGGATGGGCCGGATAAGTGGTCTTTGGACCCGAGATTTCGAGAGGAAATTGTGTCTGGAGGACTAATTTCAGACCTTGGAATGTTTCTGAGTGCCAAGGGGTTACTTGATCATGTTACGAAGCTCAGGAGGAGTAGAGGTAGAATAAAACCATTGCCTGCGTGGTATTTGACCACAGAGAGAGAGTGCTCAAAACTTGGGGTGTTGGAGCCGTAGGATCTGTTCAGATGGAAGGGAAATTCAGTACAACTGTTAGATCTAGAGATGGTACAAGAGGTTTATCCTCGAATCCCTTCATAGTTCAACAATCGAGAGAAGCGGGGTGCACGAAGGCATAAACGCCCGAAACCCCGAAGTCCCGAGGGATATATACACCGTATATATGGAGAAAAGAGCTTGACCGTTGGATCAAGCAGAGGAGAAAATTGTAATTTCGAGAGTTCAGCTGTCAGGAGAAGTGGGATATGTCATTTCACAAACTCCCGAAGTCTGAAGTTTCAAAGCAAAAGAGTATACGTGGTGAGGTCGGATGACGTCGCTAGTATTCTGCCATATGGAATCTTGTGTGAGCAGGGTTAGTGGGGTCCAAGTTTAAGTAACGTAGTTAAGGGTCAGAGGACCCACAGTGGTGTTGATCACAATACATCAAGATAAACGGCTAGGAGACATTGCGGGGACCCAAGTTGCATGGAAGATAATTATCCAAGGCGGTCCCGCAATCCAAACTGTGGTTTCATTGAGGGGTTACATGTCAGCATTAGGAGAATTGCAGAATGAAGGGTGGGTTACTCCAAAACCACCATTGCATGCCCCCACAATTTGGAAAAGTGTAAGTGATGTGATGTAATGATGTCAACAAAGTGTCGTGGAAGTGTTTGGGGTGTGCGGATGTGAAATATTCTGAAGTCCCAAAGTACCAGAACTCAGATGCCTGAGGTTCCACCGCGAGTGTCAGTTGTTGGATGGTGGGTAGACGTGGACGGTTGATACACCCTATGTCGCAATTTCGTTAGTCTGGAACAGTTCAGGAAGCTGTTGGGAAGTGCTTTGAAACCTTCTGGAACACCTATTCGTGAAGCGCCCTTTTTGTTAGGCGAATGGTCACGACCCACGATCACATGGGTTGGGTACTAAGAGAGAAGGGGCTAATGCCTGAAGGATTGTTACAGAGCCGAGAAGAGCTCAAAAAATTCATGAAATTTGAATGTTTCTTAAAAACAGACTCGATTTATGAATTATGTGGGATTTGCTTTTAAGGAATGATGGCCTAACAAATTTGGGTTGTCTGCACATTGTGTTTTCAGAAGTTAACGAGTGTTGGAACTGAATAGAGTTGGCACAGAGTGCAGGAATGGAGGAAGCACAAAATGCTTCCAGTTTAGAGAATGAATCAAAAGGAATGGATGTCTGTTTGGGAATTGAAGGATCAAACTCCAATGGGCATGGAGAAGAGATAGATAAGGAAGGGCATATGATGAAAATCATTGAAAAATTGCATAAATATGCCCAAAATCACCGAACAGATAGCAAAAAGCTCAGGAAAGCATGACCATTGATGAATACGAATGAAGGTTTTTGGAATTACTGAAGTATGTTCCATTCATCAAGGATAAGACTGTCAATATTAAAAGGTATCTGAGTGGACTCCCACCTTCCATTGGGGACAATATCTAGTATGATGACCCAAAAACTATGGAAGAAATGATAAGAAGAGAGAAATTATTATATGAGCAGCAAAGAGAGAAGCCTAGTTTCTAGAAGGCTTGGGAAGACAAGAAGAAATTTCAAATGGATCAGAGGAAGAAGGGAACTAAGCCACCCTTTTTCAGAAACATTTCTCAAGGAAAACCATCTTTTAGAGAGCCAAGAATGGTTGATGTAGGGGAACAAAGGCCAAGACAGATGCCCATTCAGTGTTGGGGCGGTCAGGGAAACCACAAGTATAGAGATTGTCCCCATAAAAATGGAAAAGTGAGAGTTCTCCATAATGTTCAGCAAGTTGAAAACAAGGATCTATGAAACCCTTGAAAACAAGCAAGATGAATTCCAGTCGCACATGATTGAAGTGGAAGGTATGATTAACAACCAACCATTTATTATTTTAATTGATTCAAGGGATAGCCATAGTTATATATATCCTAGAGTGGTGGAAAGTTTGCAATTGTCGAGAAGCAAACATGAAAATTCTTGGTTAGTGCAGCTAGCTATAGGAACCAAGAGGAAAGTCACTGAGTTGGTTAAGTCATGTCCTGTGGGCATGAATGGACTGAGCAAAAAGGTTGAATAGAATGTTATACATTTAGGTTCTTATGACTATCTAATTGGGATGGATTGGTTGGACCAACACCATTACATCTTGGACTGTCAAAAAAAGGAATTGACTTTCTTGGATGAGGAGGGGAATCAGAGAACAGTCCAAGGAATTCCCAGAGTTGTTTCTATCAGAGAAAGCTCAACAATGCAGCTGAAGAAGTGCTACAGAAAAGGTTGTCAATTATTTGCATCCCATGTGGAGGAAACACCTAAGGATAAGGTGTCAAGTATTGGAGATCATGTGGTACTAAAGGAGTTTGAAGATGTATTTCAGGAGGTACCTAGACTACCTTTGAGGAGAGATATTGACTTCAATGTAAACTTGATGCTTGGAGCAGCTCTAGTGTAGAAATCTCCTTACAGAATGAGTATGCTAGAGCTGAAAGAGTTGCAATTGCATCTTGAAGAGCTCCTGAAGAAGGGGTATATACACCCAAGTGTGTCATCTTGGGGAGCCCCAGTCCTATTTGTGAAGAAGAAGGACAAAACATTGAGATTGTGTATCGGTTTCAGACAATTGAACAAAGTAACTGTAAAGAAAAAATATCCTCTGTTGAGGATTGATAACCTCTTTGATCAGTTGAAGGATGCGAAGATATTTTCGAAGATAGACCTTAGGTAGGGATATCACCAGGTAAGGATAAAGGATGAATACATAAACAAGACTGTCTTTAAAACAAGGTATGGTCATTATGAGTTCACAGTGGTGCCATTTGGGTTGTCAAATGCACCCGTTGTTTTTATGTGCTTGATGAATGGTGTATTTAGGGACTATTTAAACAAGTTTGTCATAGTATTTTTGGATGAAATTCTGGTGTATTCCAAGTTAGAGGAAGAGCATGAGAAACATATGAAGATGGTGCTACAAGTGCTAAGAGAGCACCAACTATATGCCAAGTTGAGCAAATGCTCGTTTTATAAAAAAACAGATCCATTACTTGGGGCATATTATTTCGAAGGATGGGATAGTTGTAGATCCTGAGAAGATTGAGGCCATCAGAGAATGGTCAATGCCTAAAAATGTGTCATAAGTTAGATCTTTTATGGGTCTAGCTCGTTATTACAAAAGGTTTATAGCAAGGTTCTCGAGGATAGCTCACCCTATCACTTCCTTGCAAAGGAAGGAGAAGAAGTTTTAGTGGACAGAGGATTGTGAGAAAATCTTTCAGTGATTGAAGAAACTATTAACCAGTGCTCCAATGCCGAGGATTGCAAATCCGAATGAAGACTTTGTAGTGTGTATAGATGCATGCAAAGAAGGACTAGGAGGAGTCCTTAGTCAGAATGGATTCATAATTTGTTATGAACCCATAAAGTTGAAAGAGCACGAAAGGAACTATGCAACTCATTATTTGGAGTTGGAAGCCATAGTACACACTCTAAAGAAGTGGAGGCACTACCTCATGGGAAGGAGGTTCAAACTGAGAGCAGACCAAAATGGTCTGAAATATTTGTTTGATCATCCAACCTTGAACGCTAGATAGAGTAGGTGGTTGGAGTTTCTCTATGAGCACGATTTTGATATCAAGAATATCAAAGGGAAGGAGAACAAAGTGGTTGATGCACTCAAAAGGTGAGTGCATGAATTACATGCTACAACCATTAGCATGTATTGAACTGATATTAAAAGCAAAATTTTGGAGGCTACAAATACAGACTTGCAGTACAGGGATTTGGTAGCAAAGCTACAACAAGGTAATATGCCACAGAAAGTGGATAATTATAAGTTGGAAACTGATGGAATACTTTTGTACAAGAACATATTTTATGTACCTAATGTCTAGGATTTGAAACTTGTGATTTTACATGAAATGCATAATGTGCCTTATGCAGGGCACCCTGGATATCAGAAAATTGTGGAAGCAGTCAAGAGCCATTACTTTTGGCTAGACATGAAGACAGAGATTGTTGAATACATCGCCATATGTATGGAGTACTAGAAGATTAAAGCTGAGCACAATCACCCAACAGGATTGCTACAACCTTTACCCATTCCTGAGTGGAAGTGGGAAGTGGTGACAATGGATTTCATCACAGGATTGCCCAGAACAAGAAAGCATCATGATTCAATCATGGTGGTGGTGGAAAAGCTTACTAAACCTGCACATTTTATTCCGTTAAAGACTACTCATAGGGCAATGGATGTTGCTGATATCTTTATGAAGGAAGTGGCATGATTTCATGGAATTCCCAAGACAATTGTGTCTGACAGAGACCTTAAATTTACCTCAAATTTATGGAAAGGGTTATTCAAGGGGTTCAGAATGAATCTGAACTTTAGTACAACCTATCATATGGAGTCTGATGGGCTAACAGAGAGGGTGAATCGAGTAATAGAAGACATGCTAAGGATGTATGTGATGGACAAACCATCGAAATGGGAAGGCTACCTAAACTTGGTAGAATTCGCCTATAACAATGGGTATCAAGCATCCTTGAAGATGAGCCCATTTCAAGCACTTTATGGAAAAAAGTGAAATACTCTAGGAAGCTAGGATAATCCAGTTGACAGGACAGTAGTTGGGCCAGAGTTGCTCAAGGAAATGGAAGAACAGATGATAAAAAAATTAAGTAGAATTTAAAGGTTGCCCAAGACAGGCAGAAAAGTTATGTGGATAAAAACAAAACCCACAAGATTTTAAAGTAGGCAACCATGTTTTCTTGAAAGTGAAAGCCAATAGAAGTTCCCTGAAGCTAGGAAACTGCACCAAGTTGGCAGCCAGATTTTGTGGGCCATTTAAAATCCTAGAAAGGATTGGGCCAATTGCATATATGCTTGCATTACTTGCATCCATGACTGTACATAATGTGTTTCGTGTTTCATTGCTTAAGAAATATATACCTGATGCTAATCATATAATTGATTGGAATGTGATTCAGGTGGAGCAAGAAGGTGTCCTGCAAGTGCATCTTGTGCGTATATTGGACCGGAAAAGAAAACAGCTCTGAAATCAATCCATAGGGATTGTAAAGGTCCAGTGGACCTAGTACGGTCTTGAGGACACGACATGGGAGCATGAGGATGCTATGAGGGAAAAATACCCGCATCGTTTTGAAGATTTTGAAAATCTTGTTGATGATGTGTGAAAGTTGCATTGAGGACAATGAAAAAATAAGGGGAGGGGATTGTAATATCCCCAAGGACGATCCCTGTTGTAATCATGTTTATGAATTGTAAATCATGTTTTATAGGCTTTTGAGCCAAGTATTGATAATTTGGTGGGCTTATGTGTTTAGTAGGATGAAGAGCCTAAGTGTTAAAGGCCAGGAGACTATTTTTGTATATGTAATATGCATAAAATTAATAAAGATTAAACATCGTTGCGTACAGACCGACCACGAAGAAAGAGTGATGGGGGACTAAGCTTCCACAGGGTGGGTAAGGGAAAAGGGGCTGAAAGGTTGGAAAGAGGGGCTAATATTATGGGCTTAAGTTCTTGAGAACAATATTTTATTATTATTCTAAAGTTGTGGGACAAAACATGTTTTTATCCTAAGTTCTGGGAGAGGCAATGCATGCAGATCCAACGTGTGCAAAAGGGAACACATGCAGCTCCAGGAAGACAAGTGTCGACCTGGGTGCATGTGGTTAAAAGCTGAAGTGTCGGCTGAGCTCAGGGTTCGTCCTCCATTCTGCCTTTGACTGTCTGAAACCGTGAATCCCATCTGGTCTCTACATTGGCCCTCCATTCTTATGTCCATTTGTTTGAACCATGTGGTTATGCATCTGATCTCTGCGTTGATTCCTTATCACGTAGATCTGAAATGGAGGTTACCTGAACCGTGTTGTGTCTTAGTGGCCTATGGCCATTTTTTGTCGTCGAAAACATTGAGTCTTTGTTTTACCTCTGCATTAATTGATTCGTGCCACCTGTGTATCCTATGATCCGATCCTATTCACTCTTGCAAAGTCAATTTCACACCCAAACTGTCTTTGGGTTGCTTCCTTCTGTGTTTCCTGAATGGAATTGAATAGTTGTTGTTGTTGTTATCCTCACCTTGCAGGAATTAGGCTGAGAACTAGTTGAAGAACTGGGTTGTCGGGACCGTGGTAGAAGAGGCAAGTTGTCAGGCCTATGAGAAACTCTCTCCAAGTGAGATATTCTGCTGGGAAGTGGTTTTCTCCCAGAGAGAGTCCAGCACCAGCTACGAAGCTCTGAGAATTTCTGATATCTGGAAATACTAATGTCGATGCGGTAACTATCTTTTCCTTCAAGGTATCCAGACCATGTTGACACTCGTCGTTCCATTGAAACTTTGTATCCTTCCTTAACATATTTTCCATCAGTGTTGTGATCTGCGCATATCCTTTGATGAATTTCCTGTAGTAGTATCTTGTGTGTCCTAATGCCACTCTTAGATAACGAACTGTTTTTGGTGCTGGCAAGTTAACAATGACTGCGATCTTTGCCAGATCTACTAATAAACCTTGTTTGCATACTATGTGGCCCAATAGTATCCCAAACGGTGTTTCAAATATGCATTTCTTGATGTTCAATGATATCTGGCACTATCTGCATCTTTCTAACATCAGCCGTAAAACTTCCACATGGATTTTCAACAGGCTATAGACGGTTCGATCATCTAGGTATACTTCAAGAAACTGATGGATGAATTCCTTAAATGCTGCAATGACCACTCTGGAGAATATTGCAGGTACATTCTTCAGTCCAAATGGCATGAATGTGTACTGATAATATCCCCATTCTGTCACAAATGTGGTCTTGTGTCTGTCCTCCTGTGCTATCTTAATCTGATGGTAGCCCGAGAATCCATCATTGAATGAGTAAGCTTCATGTTCTCCCACATTCTCTAACACTTCATCCATGAATGATGTAGGAAATGGGTCATGTAGGCATGCATCATTCAACTTCCTCAAGTCGACGCATATCATGATCCCTCCTTGTTTATTTTCCTGTACTTCCATTGGACTTATCCATTATGAATCCTCAACCTATGATGTTGGCTTCGAGCATCCTGTTGATCTCAGCTTTGACTTTCTATTTGTATATTGGGTTCAATCTGTATGGTCGTTGTCTAATTGGTCTTGCATCAGATCTTAGTGGTATCTTCATTTCTCCTAGTTCTTCGGCTATACCCTTCATCTATGTGAATGTTGAGGGGAAAAGGTCACTATATTCACGCAACAACTCTGTGATACTTTATACTGTTTGCTCATCTCAGTAATCTCCAATACTAGCGATATTGGGCTGCTCAACTATCCTAGTGTTAAATTTCTTTACCTTGATTGGCGTGGAAATGACTTATAATTCTATGGGTGGTCCTTCCACATCTCTTTCGCCTTCTATTTCTTCGATATGAATATCACACGGATCATCTTCTTCTAGTGGTTCCTCCTGTACATGGTAACATGACAATAGGTCCTTGACTGTCTGCTTGTTTCGTTGTTGTTCTTCTGTGATAAGTTCTATTTATGGTTATTTGATGAATATTACTCCTCTGCTCCGTTTAAGGGCTGCGTCTATGTTGGGGTTCTCATGCTCGAATGAGAAGGTGACTGTAAAATTATGTTGCAATGTCGTCCATGTCGTAGTTCCTTTGTGCAATTTCTGGTTTGTATACCAGCTCGCTGGTATTCCCTCTAGAGTATGTATGAAGTAATGAGGCCATTCCTCTAGTGGTGTCATTTTCCACAGCGTTCTGCACTTCTCCAAGTGTTTCGCTGGTGCCTCTTTTCCTTCATATTTCTTTTGTTTTTGTTTTTTTCTGTTCTGCGTTGAACCTTATGTGCAGTAATCGCTTACATTGATACTAGTCTATGATTGAGACTTTGTGTGCATCCCACCATCTTACGGGT
Source organism: Picea glauca (assembly GCA_000966675.3). NCBI lineage: Eukaryota > Viridiplantae > Streptophyta > Pinopsida > Pinales > Pinaceae > Picea > Picea glauca. Next base: position 25,149 of record JZKD02S2090619.1, read on the forward strand.
GTGGCCTTGAATGCTAAGTCAAGTGCTAATAGTCTCTGGTTCTCTAACACTTTGTCTTCGTATTGTGTCAAGAATGTTTCCAAATCATTTAGTCTGTGGAAACTGGGTGGTTCTCTGATTTTTCGTGCCTACCCACCTTACTGCGCAGTCTATTCGTGCACATTTTCTCTTGGATACTTCGTGTAGCCTCTGTTGCCAGTTTTTTAACCCGGTATCTGATTCTGTTGCACTTGAAGTAATGCTTCGCCAACTGAGTATCCCATCTGCAGTTGGGTTTACGTAATCCTCATCGCGCACAGTTGTTCTTTACAACTGGACAATCTAGCAAGTAGGTTATACAAACCTCTCCCCTTTCGATGGGTCTAATGGTGTGATGACCCTATATTCATCGGGCTTAAATGTCATTCTCCTGGTTTTCAAATTGATTATGGCCTAGTTTTCAAACGCCCAATCTAGACCAAGCAACATCGGGTAAGGTGTTGTGTCATCCACTATTTCAATAACTTCGAAGTCTTCTTTAGTGCACACTCCATCAAGGTCTACTATCACTCCTTTCAGTATACCTATTGGTAGAACTCTGTGCTGATTTGCTAGTTTCAATTGAACAAGTGAATATCCTAATGTCGGCTGCTACATTTTTCTAAGATGTATTGCAATATCTTCACAAATGAGGGATCACTTAATACTTTTACACATGATTGCAAAAATCCTTTGATTGTACTTACTTTTCCCATGGGTTGCATCCCGTTGGTATGATCCAATGATGGTGGCATCTCGAATTCTAGTGCTTCCTTGTTTTGTTGCGCAGTTGAAGTTGATGATATGTTCTCCTTCTAAAATTCTTGTCTGACCTCTTTAAATATCTCCTTTTCCTTTTGCGCATCAAACTGCTTCCTTGGTTCAATATTATTCTTTACCCATTGGTTTTTCACTGGTTCCTATCGAACTGCATCATTTCCTGTTTTAGCTCCTCCACGAGTGACTATATTAATGTTTCATCTGTCATCCCTTGCTTTGGCTGAAATCCACTGAACATTATGATTGTTCTGGTTCCTTTTTTCTTGAATCTTCACTAGTAATGTCATACATTCCTCTGTATCGTGGTCCGATGCGGGACAATACAGACAAGTCGTTGGTGGTAGTGGACATTCCCGTGCATAATATCCCTGTTGTTGACAATTGTGACATGTGACTAGTCCTCTACCTCGTCCGAAACCTCCTCTGGTTCGTCCTCCTCCTCTGTAGCCTGCTCGATCACCTCTCAGCGTGTTATACTGTGGCACCTAATTATACTATGCGGTATTGTACTTGGGTTGTGTCGGGTTGTACTGCGGCTGTGTGTTATTGTATGATTGTTGCACAATATTATACTACTATTGCACAGTGTTGTATGGCGTGGGGATGGGATTGAACTGTGGTGCTTCTTGCTCAGTCATCATTTTATCCTGTACTCTATATGCATCTGACATCCTTTCTCACATCAACTCCATAGTTCTGCAATCTTTATCGTCGTGGTCCACTGACTTGCAAAAGGTGCAATATGAACTCTTTGGAACTGTCTGGTATTTCTGCATCGTGTAGTGATAGGGGTTGTGACCCAATTTATTGCAGATTTCGTACCATAAGCCTCTTGGTGGTAACTGATTTGGCATACCTGCTACCATATACTGCGTGAATGTTGGGCATTCGTTCTTGTGGTGTCTTTCGGTCCTGCATGTGGTACACCAAACGACTTCTCATTTGTCCTTGTTCTTATTATGGTTTAGTTGAAACATTAGATTCTTCAAATCCTCATTCAATTCTTCCATAGTTGGGTATGTCTGCTGGTACTGGTTCTCTTCCAATTGCAAGGTTGCCTACAAAGCCTATGCCTGTGTTTGAAATTTCTGTTCTCGTAAAGGGTATTTTAAATGTGGGAGTAGTGAGTTGACAAACAGGTGTCGATGTTGCATATCTGTTCGACAACACAGGTATTCCAACAGAGGATGAACACCTTCCGTAACCACTCACATAACCAGATCAAAGATCAACACACCGAAGTTTTCACATGGTAAAACCCCTATGGGGAAACATCCATAGCCCCAGCCAATGCGGCCACTTGGAGCAGTTTATTAATGCAAATAAAAAGATTACAGAGAGATTTTCTCACAATCGATCATCGGCAAATGACCCTCCATGCTCTTTAAATAGATATCATGGACCAATCGAGTGTTAAGCCACGGATCAATGGTCGTTAAGATCGAGGAGAGTATGAACCGTCGGATCACTCTATGTCGGGAACATATCGTGACCGTCGGATCTCCTAAATACAAATGCATACTAAAGAAACACACTAAGAAACACACTTTTACCTAACAACATATTATACCAAGTAGATCTTAACTAAATCCTAAGTGTCTAAATATCCTAACATCCCCCCTTAAGAACAACTTGGGATAGGATTGAAGGATTTACAATAATGACACAATAGGAGAAGGAAGAAGGCATTAGAGACTATCCCCCCTTAATGACAACTTCCTAAACTCCTAACATAGATCGAAGTTTGGAAAACTTCACTTTTGTTAGAGACTTTGTGAAAATTTTTGCAACTTGATCTTCTATAGGGAAAAAGAGCACTTCAATAACTTGATCATGAATGAGCTTTCTGATGAAGTGCATGTGTAGCTTGATGTGTTTGCTACACTGATGTTGAATTGGGTCTTTGGCGAGCTTGATGGCACTCTGATTGTCACACCAAAGGTTGGTCCGATGTTGGTGCTGGAATCCAAACTCTGAAAGGATTTGTCGAAGCCACAGGGCTTCCTATCTTGCATTTACCGCTGCTTGGTACTCTGCTTCTGCTGAAGAAAGTGCAATAGCCTGTTGTTTATTATAGGCCCAAGTGACAGGTCCTGAACCAAGGCTGAAAACATAACCTGCAATAGAATTCCAATCATCGGGGTTGCCAGCCCAATCTGAATTAGTGAAACTAACCAACAAGGGAGTCCCCCCTGAACTGTACCACGAACATAGCGAAGTATCCTTTTAGTTGCTTTCCAATGGCTTTCATGGGGTGTTTGCATATACTGGGCAACAAGACCAACAGCAAAGGAAAGATCAGGACGGGCATGAGTCAAGTATAAGAGGCTACCAACTAACTGAAGATACAGGGTGGCATCAACTTTAGGAGAAGTACAGGTGGCAGAAAGCTTGACTCCAGACTAGAAGGGAGAAGGGTTTAGTTTACAATCATCCATGTGAAAGCGACGAAGAAGATCACAAGCATACTTAGACTAGGAAAGAAAAATTCCTTCATTGTTTTGCAAAACTTGGAGGCCAAGGAAATAGTGCAAAAATCCTAAGTCTTCCATTTCAAATTTCTTCTTAAGGTTGGTTTTCACATGGTTTAAAAGTTTTGAGTCACTACCAGTAAGGATAAGGTCATCAACATAAAGGA
>JZKD02S2090619.1:28594-42725 GCA_000966675.3 Picea glauca
GCACTTCATCCATACAAGTAGTTTGAGAGAATGTTTACAATGAAGTGTGAGTTAGTGATCCACAATGGGTATCTACTCTCTTATATATACAAAACATAACTCATCAATAGATGTGTTTATTGGCACAATAAGGCCAAATTTTACTACTAAAAAATATAATTAATCTTTTACCAAATATTAATTATCTTTACATGGTGGGGCCGACTTGTACCCTTTTATAAAATCAAGGTTACACAATAAATATTACTCTTAGACAATATAGCAAAGATATCTCACATCCTCTAGTGCTCAACCACTAGGGACATGTCTACCTGTGCTCAGCCATAGGGACGCCACTCTCAACATATCAACTCAACTAAGTCCATAGGAGTAGCATCTAGAGAGCCATCTCAAGTCGACTCATCTATGTCCATAAGAGTTCGATAGGAGACCATCTCAAGTCATCTCAACTCAGTCCATAGGAGTATGACAAGAGACCACACACATCATCTCAACTCAATCTAGAGGAGTATGACACACCCATCACATAGGATTTCTCACAGATAGTCTCAACTTAGTCCAGAGGAGAACGAACTGAAGAATGTCTCATGAAGCTGCAATCATCAAAAATCCCTCTCAGCTAGGGCTCCACCAGGCCAAGTCTCTCATGTAATTAATTGAACTTCATCCTGGCAAGTGGTTTGGTGAAGACATTTGCAACCTGCTCGTGTGTAGAAAGGTACTGCACATGTGCTTCTTTCCTCTGCACCATATCTTTGATGTAATGGTATTTGATCTTGATGTGTTTCGATTTATTGTGAAACACAGTATTCTCTGAGAGCTTCACACAACTCTGGTTATCGCAATGGATAATGGTGGAATCCATATCATGTCCAAATAAGTTTGCAAGGATCTTGCAAAGCCACATTGCTTCACGGACTACCACACATACTGCAATGTATTATGATTTTGCGGTACTCAAAGCCACATAAGTATGTTTCCTGATGCACCAGGAAACCATGGAAGATCCCAAAGTAAAACAACAACCGAATGTGCTCTTCCTGTCCACTACACTCCTTGACCAATCTGCATCGACATATCCCTGCAATCTCATGTCTACACCAAAGGCATATCTCATTCCATAACCAATCGTGCCTCGTAAATATCTCAATACATGCTTCGATTCTATCCAATGTGTTTGTCTCGAGTGACTCATGAACTAACTGAGTACACTCACTGCATAACATAGATCATTTCTCATGTTTAACCAAATACATCAATGAACCAATCAGTGGTATATAAAGATGTGGATCAATCTCGCCTGAATTAGAAGATGCCTAATTCATTTTATTTAGGCATGGATTTGCAGTCTCTTATCCCGAATTTATTCAATATCTCCACTGTGTATTTTCCTTGACTCAAGAAAATCTCATCAATCCTCTGCCACACTTCTAGTCCCAAGAAGAAGTACATCATACCAAGGTCCTTCATCTCGAATTAAAAAGCCAATGCACGCTTGCATTAAAAAATAATTCTTTCTGAACCGATGAGGAATAAGTCATCTACATATAGGACCAAAATTAGGCACTCATCACCAACAATGTGGTAGTATAAGTTTGGATCAAAAACACTCTTGCTGAAGCCAAAACTAATCAATTATCCATCAATATTCTCATACCAGGCACGAGGTTCCTTCTTTAGTTCATACATGGATTTCTTCAACCTACACACATGAGACTTCTTATCATGTATCATGAATCCATCTGGTTTCTCGATGTAAAATTATTCCTCAATCTCACCATTGATAAAGGCTGTATTTACATCCATCTGATGTAGTCTCCAACCCATGGATTATGCAAGGAAAAAATTGTACGGATGGAAGTGTATAGGGAAACAAGAGAAAAATTATCCTCATAATCTATTCCCTCCAGTTGAGAGAATCCTCTAGCCACAAATCTCACTTTGTACTTCTCGACACTTCCATCAACTGTATGTTTGATCTTATAGATCCACTTGGAAGTCACTATAGACTTCGCTTTCGATCTCGAAACAATATCACACACATCATTCTTCATGATGGACCGATACTCTGCAATCATGACATCTTTCCAAACCTGCTGACTTGCTTGTTCTCCATGAAAATAAGGCTCAATATCAATGATGTGGCTTATAGGTGAAATATAGCTTGAAAATCTATATGGTCTCTTGCTCTCTCGAAATGTGCCACAAGGAGATGCATGTCCCTTTGCCTCCTACAAAGTCCGTTAAGACCAAGCATGCCTCTTCTGGTCTACTACAATGTCTCTAGGAACATAAATTGGAGCTACTAGATCAATAAATGTCTCCCTCTGAGCTGCTGAAGGGGGAGAAGGTACTGTCTCTTCATTCTTCTCGCTATCAATCTCCATCTAAGATTCTCTGGATATTCGAAAGGCTATCTCATCCTCAAAGGTGACATATCTTCTAACTTCAGTTTTTCTATGAACAGGGATGTAGATCTGATATGCCTTCAAAGATTCACTGTACCCCACAAATGTACCCTTTCTTCCTGAAGGGTCTAGACTGGTAATATTTTCCTTAGGTACATGAATGTATACTGGACATAAACATATCTTGATGTTTACAACCTCAGGCTTCACTCCATTGAAAGCTTCTTCGTGAGTCATGTTCTTCAGAATCTTATGAGGACTCCTGTTCTGAATGTACATAACTATCATGGATGCCTCTTCCCACAAAATCATAGGTAAATTCTGATCATGTATCATCTCTTTGGTTGCCTCGACAATGGATCTTTTATTCCTCTCTGCAACCCCATTCTATTGAAGGTTATAAGGAATGGTGTACTCCCTCTTGATCCCTACCTCAATACATAAATCACTGAAATCCATGAAGGTGTACTTTCCTCCATTATATGATCTCAACACCTTGATCTTCCTCTCGATCAAGTTCTCAACCTAAGCTTTAAAATCTTGAAATGTTGCAAGGACTCCATTCTTGGTATTCAAGAAGCAAATCCACATTTTCCAAGAATGATCATCAATGAAGAGAACATAGTACAAATATCCACTCAAGGAAGAAAAAATAATGGGTCCATAAACATCTGTATTTATCAAGTCCGGATCCCCTTGGATCTACTGTCACTGCTCGAAAAGGACCCCCTGAAATTCTTTCCAAGAGCACAACCTCTGCAAACACCATCATGCTCGATATGTATCTCTGGAAGGCCTATCACCATCTTCCCCAAAGTAGAAAGGGCTCTATAATGTAAATGAGAAAGTATCCTATGTCATAACTTGCTCAAGCTGATAATATCTTGTAACAGGGCCTGGACTAGTCGGATAATCAATCTGTACAAACTGTTTTCTTGAACACTAATCACCCAGGAAGAATCCATGTGTGATTTCTTGTGCCATGAAAGAAATTTTCCTTCTGAGAAAGTAACCTTGTAACCTTTATTCTCTAAGGCAGAAACATAAACACGGTTCTTTTTAATTCCATGTACATATAGTACCTCACTTAATTGTAGTGGTATGTCAGAATCTAGTTGGAAAGTAGAATATCCAACTCCTTTCATAGTATATCTAGAATTATCACCAAGTACAACATGCAGATGAGAATATTTCTCTACAAGATCAATGAGATGATATCTATATCCAGTCATGTATATGAAAGCACCACTGTCAATCAACCAAATATCACTATCAGTAAGAACCGTACCCTAGAGTGTTGATATGAAAAAGAATGCTTCATATTTTATGTCTTCATCTCTCTGATGTGGTTCTAGATCAACATTGAAAGTGGAGGCATGTTGTCTTCCTTTCTTCCTATTAGGACGATTTCTCACAATGTGTCCATACTTGTCACATCTGAAACTTTGAATCCTTGATATGTCTTTTCTTTGTTCATGACTTGGAGCTGTTGAAGTTTTCTTGTTTTTGAATGCTTTGTTGAAACTTCTTCTATTTCTTCTACCTCTCTTTGCAAGAGAAGCAAGATCTTGATTGTCATCATGATGGGAGTCTTGCACTCCTCTAGCTATAAATATGGTTTCCTCCCGAGTGCATTCTGTCCATAGATGATCAAACTCAGGTAGATTTTCTCTTCCACCGATACTTTGAAGGAATGGTTCCCAATGTCTTGGAAGAGCATTGAGAGTAATTATGACAAGTTATCTATCTATTATGGTTTCTCCAATGGAGCCTAGATGATCTATGATCTCTGAGATATTCATGAATAAGTTAGCAATGGTGTTAGCTTTGGTCATCTTGATATTTTGAAGTTGGTGTTTCAATGTAAGAGCTTTGTTTGTGTTGTTGCTCTCAAACATCTTCTTTAATGCATCATACATTTTATAGGCTATCTTTAGGGTAGATATGCGAGGTAGTATATGATCTCTTACTGAATAGATGATTGTATTCCTTGCTTTGACATCATCTTCCTTCCAATCAACCTTCTCTTCATCGGTTGCTGTTTCTGGTAGAGTATTTTCTATTAAACTGAATAGGTCATTATCTTCTCGAGTGATTTGTAGTCTTGATTTCTAGAAGCTGAAGTTGCTTGATCCATAAAGCCTATATTCCACCAAAGTTTTGTTCATCATGGCTTGTAGATTCTTCACAAACCTTAGCGGTTAGGCTAGAAGCCCTAAATTTAGAAAACCCAACGGCTAGGCTTAGGCTAGAAACCTTAGGTTTCGTTGGAATTATGATTTCCAAAAATAATCCTTATAAATTCAAAAGAACCCCAGTGAACTGCAAAAATCATTCAACAAACATAGAAACCCTAGAGGTTGAAATCTGCAGAAACCCTAGAAACCCTAGGGCCAAAAATCAAAACTCCTTCAATTTTTTATCTGAGAGCTACAGGAGGTGCGCTGGAGAAGGCCAAACTTGCTTGTGCAAAAATTAGGCCCATTGTTCAAGGGGAAGGTGCTAAAACTAGCTTGACAAGAAAAATGGAGGGGGACATTTTTGCAGTTGCAGGAAGAAGGTGACGACTTAGCTTGAATAACTTGTGCAATGGCTCTTCAGGAACTCTGCTTTGATACCATGTTGATTTTTTTTATGATTAGCTCATGCACATGTGGTTTATTTCAATTTAGCATGTACTTGAACCATAAACAATGAAACATTACCATATACAATAGATGCAGTAACCAAGATCACAAGAAGAATAACCATGCACAAGAAAACAAGAATTTATCCTGGGAAAACCATTCTCAATCAAGGGAAAAACCCAACAATCCTTTTTCTATAGAGTCAAGAGAAGATCCCCCACACTATAAACCCTAGAGCACACAAGAGGTTACTTCTATGACCTAGAAAACTTTTTCATAAGAGAGGTGCACAATTTAGCCGTACGAGCAGCCTAAGAGAATGTTTACAATGAAGTGTGAGTGAGTGATCCACAATGGGGATCTAATATCTTATATATACAAAACCTAACTCAATAAATGTGTCTATTGGAACAAAATAAGACACTTGTCACCAATAATGTGGTAGTACAGGTTTGGATCAACGACACTCTTTTTGAAGCCAAAACTCATCAAGTATCCATCAATATTCTCATACAAGGCATAGGGTTCCTGCTTTAGTCCATACATGGATTTCTTCAACCTGCACACATGAGACTTCTTCTCATGTATCACGAATCCATCTGGCCGCTCGATGTAAAATTCTTCCTCAATCTCACCATTGATAAAGGATGTCTTTACATTCATTTGATGTAGTCTCCAACCTATGGATTATGCAAGGGAAATAATCGTATGGATGGAAGTGTCTTGAGAAACAAGAGAAAATGTATCCTCATAATCTATTCCCTCCACCTAAGAGAATCCTCTAGCCACAAATATCGCTTTTTAATTCCCGACACTTCCATCAAATGCATGTTTGATCTTATAGATCCACTTGGAAGTAACTACAAACTTCCCTTTCGATATCAGAACAATATCCCAGACATCATTCTTCATGATGGACTGATACTCCGCAGTCATGACATCTTTCAAAAGCTATTGACCTACTTCTTCTCCATGATAAGAAGGCTCAATATCAATGATGTGGCTCATAGTTTAAATATAGATTGAAAATATCTGTGGTCTCTTTCTCTCTCGGAATGTGCCACAAGGAGGTGTATGTCCATCTTCCTCCTGCAGAGTCTGTCGAGACCAAGCAAGCCTCTTCTGGACTAATCCAATGTCTCTAGGAACATCAGCTGGATCTACAGGATAAACTGGATCAGTAAATGTCTCCCTGTGAACTGCTGAAGGGGGAGAAGGTACTGTCTCTTCATTCTTTTCGCTATCAATCTTCATATGAGATTCTCTGGATCTTCAAAAGGCTATCTCTTCCTCAAAGGTGACATATTTGTTAAATTCAATTTGTCTCTGACCAGGGATGTAGATCCGGTATGCCTTCAAAGATTCATTGTACCCCACAAATGTACCCTTTCTGCCTGAAGGGTTTAGCTTGGTCCTCTTTTCCTTAGGTACATGAATGTATACTAGACAACAAAATATCCTGAAGTGTCCAACCTCAGGCTTCACTTCGGTGAAATATTCTTTGAGAGTCATGTTATTCATAATATTATGAGGACTCCTATTCTTAACATACACAACTATCATGGATGCCTCTTCCCACATAATCATAGGTAAATTCTGATCATCATCACTTTTGTTGCCTCGACAATGGATCTATTCTTCCTCTCTGCAACCCCATTCTGCTGAGGGTTATAAGGAACGATGTACTCCCTATTGATCCCTGCCTCAATACATAAATCACTGAAATCTCTGGAGGTGTACACTCATTCATTATCTGATATCAACACCTTGATCTTCCTCCCCATTAGGTTCTCAACCTAAGCTTTAAACTATTGAAATATTTCAAGGACTCCATCCTTGGTCTTCAAGAAGTAAATCCACGTTTTCTAAGAATGATCATCAATGAAGAGAACATGTACAAATATACTCTAAAGGAATAAAAAATCATGGGTCCAAAAACATCTGTATGTATCAAGTCCAAGATCCCCATGGATCTACTATCACTGCTCGAAAAGGACCCCTTGACATTCTTTCCAAGAGAACAACCTCTGCAAACACCATCATGCTCGATATGTATCTCTGGAAGGCCTGTCACCATCTTCCCCAGAGTGGGAAGGGCTCTATAATGTAAATGAGAAAGTCTCCTATGCCATAGCTCGCTTAAGATGATAGTATCATGTAATAGGGCCTGGACTGGTCGGACAATCAATTTGAACAAGCTGTTTTCTTGAAAACTAATCACCCGGGAAGAATCCATGTGTGAGTTCTTGTGCCATGCAAGAACTTTTCCTTCTAAGAAAGTAACCTTGTAACCTTTATCCTCTAAGGAAGAAACATAGACAAGGTTCCTTTTCATCCTAGGTACATACAGTACCTCACTTAATTGTAGTGGTATGTCAGAATCTAGTTCGAAAATAGAATATCCAACTCCTTTCATAGTATATCTAGCATTATCACCAAGTACAACATGCATACATGACTCTTTATCTACAATATCAATGAGATGATCTCCATATCTAGTCATGTGTCTGGAAGCACTACTGTCAATCAATCAAATATCACTATTAATAGGAATCGTACATGAGAGTGCTGTTATGAAGAATAATGCTTCATATTTTATGTATTCATCTCTCTGATGTGGTTCTGGATCAACATCGACAGTGGAGGCATGATTTCTTCCTTTCTTCCCGGTAGGATAATTTCTCACAATGTGTCCATACTTGTCACATCTGAAACATTGAATCCTTGATATGTCGTTTCTTTGTTCATGACTTGGAGCTGCTGAAGTTTTCTTGTCTTTGAATGATTTGTTGAAACTTATTCTATTTNTTAAGAGATGGAAAAATGGTTAAGTGTTGGGACTTCTCGGACGAACTTATGAAAATAAGGATGCAATATTATGAGTCCACGAAGATGGAAAAATGGCTAAGTGTTGAGACTTCTCAGACGAACTTAAGTGTTAAGAAGGTGGAAAAATGGTTAAGTGTTCAAAATTCTCAGACGAGGTTATGAAAGGAAGATTACAAGATTATGAGTATGCAAGTCCTCGAGTCTGTGAGTCTTCGGAGGAAAAATAAGCTAATTGTTGGTGACATATTCATGGAAGTTATGAAGATATATTATTAGTCTACGAGTCCACCACTCACGAGCTTGTGAATACAGTAAGGAATCTAAGTATACGTTCAAAGTGAGTGTGACAAAGATCTAATCAAGAAATGATCGGACGGTAGTTGAGCGTTGCTAGTATGTTGCATGTGCTAATGAATATTCCTTCACTATTTTTCCACCATAAATTTCCGCTCGGAGCTCAGATTTGAAAAAAAAAAACAACCGTTGGAAACCTTTTTCGAAAATGAATGTATTTAAGGAATCCTACATGGGAGTAGTGCATTAATATTCTTCATAAATTAAAATGAATAATGACCTGTAATCTAATTGATAAATATTTTCCAATATGCTTAATTCTAACAACAATTATTGCATGCACATTCTTGCATAATTAGAGATACAACAAAACAGACTTTAGTTCCTACATGAGAACTAGAGACATGGAAGATGCTCAAGGGTTTTTCAACCATGAAGAAGAAATTGGAGGTTTGCATACTAGCATGGGAAATGCTGAGACCGAGTCTAATGGAATAAGAGACAGGCATGGAACTGTAACTATGAGAAGTATACATATGGAAGTGAAAATCTATAGAGATGGTAATGAAAGGATTATGAAGGCTCAAGAAGAGATACTTCATAGATTAAACATGTTTCATAAGAAAGTTAACAAGGACTCTGGCACCAAGAAAGTAGCTAGTGGTAGAAAAGTATCAGTGTCTAGATCCGATAGAAAAATAGATGATCATGGAAATGATAGGCAGTCGAGAAGCATGATCAGGTGCCATCATTCTCCAAGGCATTCCACTAGAAAACTCATGCAAGTTCAAGGCCAGGGAGCATCCCAAGTGTGTCTCCTATTCAGATGCAAAGAAGAAGACCCGAGGAATACATATTGCAAGGTGAACTCAAGAAAAACAATCCACCTACTTTCAATGGTGAACACTAGAAGGGTGAAGAGGCCGAGGCCTGGCTATTAGAAATGAAGAAATATTTCCATCCTTCATTATTACCCATCCCGGGTAGAATCTAGAATTTCCACCTACCACTTGCAAGGAAAGGAAACCATATGGTGGGATCAACTTAAGCAAGCCAAGAACCTTGATGAGCAAAGAATATAACGAAGACAATTCAAGGGATATTTCCAAGAGAAATATTTGTCCAAGCATTACTATGAAAGAAAGATGAAAGAGTTCTTTGAACTTAAGTTGGAAACCATGACAATGGAGGAATATGAGAAGCGGTTCTTTGAATTGTTGAAGTATGTCGACTTCATCAAGTATGAGAAAGTCAAAATCCAAATGTTTCTAAGTGTGTTACCCTATTTCTACCATTATAATATTCAATATGATAATCCAAATATTTTGGAGGAAACCATAACGAGAGCAAGACATCTATATGAGCAAAGCAAAGGAAGACCAATTTTCCAAAAAGCTTGGAATGACAAGATGAAAGATAAGAAGGATCAAAGGCAGAAGGGTTTTAAGCCACCCTTTTTCAAGAATAATTCCCAAGAAAATCAACAAGGTCAAGTCGCCCAAAATGACCACAAGACTACAGATTCAATTGGAAAAAGTTCAAGGAAGCAACCGGTGCAATGTTGGGTATGCGATGGAAATCATCTATATAGCGATTTCCCTCATAGAGGAGAAATATTGAGGATTGTCCACAACATTCAAGAGGTTGAAACAAAGGAAGACATGGGAGGAATCATGCCAAGGATTTATGCATATTTGGACAAAAAGCAAACATAGTATCAATCCCCCATGATTGAAGTGGAAGGTAAGATCAATAATGAGCCCATAAAAATTTTAATTGACTATGGAGCTAGCCATAGTTACATAAATGATAACATTTTTGAAGGATTTCACTTGCAAATAATTAATCATAAGAAATATTGGTTAGTTCAGCTAGCCACAGGGGGCTAAGAGGAAAATCAATGAGTTGGTTAAAGATTGTCCGATAGACATGAATGTAATCAATACAAAGGTGGATGTAAACATCATACCATTGGGTTCATATGACTATCTAATTGGCATGGGTTGGTTGGAAAAACATCATGTTATCCTAGATTATTGCAACAAGACAATCACATGTCTTGATGAGGAAGGGCAACAAGGCAAGATTCAAGGACTGCCAAGAGTTGTAGTTGTTAGAGAGATTTCAGATATGCAGTTGAAGAAGAGCTTCAGGAAGGGATGTGAGATGTTTGCATCCCATATGGAGGAGGTAGCCAAAGACAAAGTGGAAATCATTGAAGACCATCCAGTCTTGAGGGATTTTGAAGATGTTTTTAGAGAAATTCCAGGATTACCATAAAAAAGAGACATTGATTTCTCTATTGATTTGATGCCAGGAGATGCCCCAATGTCTAATACACCTTACAAAATGAGCACACCATAACTAAAAGGGTTGTAGATGCAGCTTGAAGAACTTTTGAACAAGGTGTATATACGCCCAAGTGTGTCACCTTGGGGAGCCCCAGTGCTTTTTGTGAAGAAGAAGGATGGAACCTTAAGGTTGTGTATTGATTTCAAGCATATTAATAAGGTTACCATAAATAATAAGTATCCTTTTCCAAGAATTGATGATTTGTTTGATCAACTGAAACGTGTAAGAATATTTCCGAATATTGAATTGAGATCATGCTATCATCAAGTAAGAATAAAGGAAGAAGACATCAACAAGACAACATTTAGAACAATATATGGGCATTATGAATTCATGGTAGTGCCATTTGGGCTATAAAATGCCCCAACAATTTTTATGTGCATGATGAATGGAGTGTTTAGGGAGTACCTGGACAAGTTTGTGATTCTGTTCTTAGATGATATCATCGTCTGTTCTAAATCAGAAGAGTAACATGAGCATCATTAAAGAATGGTGTTGCAAGTTTTAAGTGAGAACAAATTGTATGCTAAGCTAAGTAAGTGCATCTTTTACCAAAAGAAGATTCACTACTTGGGGTATATAATTTCAGAAACATGGATATAAGTTGATCTTGAGAAGATAGAGGTCAATAGAGGATGGCCAATGTCAAATAATGTGACAGAGGTCAAATCATTCATGGGTATTGTTAGTTATTACTGAAGATTCATAAAAGGGTTCTTAAGAATTGCAAGTCCAATCACTTCTTTGCAAAAGAAGGGAGTGAAATTTGAATGGACTTCCAAGTGCGAAGAGAATTTTCAAAAGTTGAAGGAAATATTGACAAGTGCACCAATACTAAAGATTGCAGACCCAAATGGATATTTTTTTGTGTGCCGATGCATGCAAGGAAGGACTCGGTGGAGTTCTCAGTCAAAAGGACCATGTGGTATGCTATGAGTCAAGAAAATTGAAAGAGCATGAGAGGAATTATGATACACATGACTTGGAGTTAACAACTATTGCACATGCATTAAAAATGTGGAGGTATTACCTTATGGGTAAGAAATTCAAGATAAGAACATACCACTATGGCCTGAAACATTTGTGTGGACAACCAACACTAAATGCTAGACAAACTAGATGGTTGTAATTTCTGAGTGAATATGACTTCGAAATTAAGCATATAAAAGAAAAAAACAATCAAGTATCTGATGCACTCAACAGAAGAGCTCATGAAGTGCATGTGGCATCCGTCAACATGTAAATGACAGATTTGAAAGATCAAATTTTTGCAGCAGCAAATTCGGATCAACAATATGTGAAAATAAAAGAAACATTACAGCAAGAAAAATTTCAGCAGAAATTTAATTTTTATGAGCTGAAAGAAGATGAGATTCTCATGTACAAGGGAAAAGTATATGTGTTGAATTCCAATGAGATGAAAAATGCAGTTCTAAAGGAAATGCACAATGTTCCATATGTCATGCACCCGATATATCAGAAGACAATTGCAGCTGTGAGAAGCCAATACTTTTGGCCAGGAATGAAGAAAGAAGTGGCTGATTATATAGCCAGATGTCTAGAATGCCAAAAAGTGAAGACATAACATAAACACCCAACATGTTTTCTACAACCATTGTCCGTTCTAGAATGGAAGTGGCAAGTAGTTATAGTTGATTTTATTACTAATCTGCCGAAAAAAATGAAGAAACATGATTCCATCATGGTGGTGGTTGATAAATTGACTAAAACAACACATTTTATTCCAGTAAGACTACACACAAGGCAACAAATATCGCAGAAATTTATATGAAGTAAGTCGCTTGGTTGCATAGAGTGCCTAAGACAATAGTTTTGGATAGAGATCCAACGTTCACTTTGAATTTTTGGAAAGTTTTGTTCAAAGGCTTTGGAACAAGTTTAAATGTTACGACAACATATCATCCAAAATCAGATGGGTAAGCAAAGAGGACAAATAGGATAATTGAGGACATGCATATAAAGTATTTGATGGATCAACCATCAAAGTGGGAAGATTATATTCATTTAGTTGAGTTTGATTATAAAAATAGGTATCAGTCCTTATTGAAGATGAGTTCGTTTGAAGCATTGTATGGCATAAAATGCAACTCTCTGGTGAGTTGGAATAATCCAACAAATAGAGCAGTTGTTGAACCAGATTTGTTGAAGGAAATGGAAGAGAATATGACAAGGATAAAGCAAAATTTAAAGGCTACCCAGGATAGGCAGAAAATTTATGCAGACAAGAATATTGTTTTGAGATATTTTAAAGTGGGTGAACATGTGTTTTTGAAAGTGAAGGCAAAGAGAAGTTCGCTAAGATTAAAAAGTTGCCCGAAGTTTGCAGCGAGATATTGTGGGACTTTTGATATTTTAGAAAAGATAGAGCCAGTTTTATACATGTTATATTTTCTTGCATCCATGAGAGTGCATAATGTATTTCATGTATCTTTGTTAAATAAATATGTGCCTGATCCTAACCACATAATTGATTGGAATGTGATATAGGTGGAGCACGTAGGGGATTTTTGGGTGGAACCAGTACGTATCCTAGACCGGAAAGTCAAAGTGATCAGGAACAAAGCCATAGGGTTGGTAAAGGTTCAATGGACCTACTATGGTCCCGAAGATGCTACATGGGAGCATGAAGAAAACATGCGAGAAGAGTATCTGTGAATTTTTGACAATTTTGAAGAAGGAAGAATGCAAGACTCCATTTGGAAAGCTAGAGTTCTGGAACCACATCTCAGAGTCCTAGACAACTGCGCTGGGGACCTTGATAAATGAATGGCTCATTCCTTGGGTTAGCCTTAATAAACGAATGGTGCAACCCTTGGGTTAACCCTGATGAATGAATGGTGCATTCCTTGGGTCGACGAGTTGAGAGGAACAAAAGATTGATGGTTGGAGCTGTTGTTGGAGTTGTTAAATTGAATTTTTTTTATTTCTAAGTGTTGTAAATTAAATTTGTATATGTATATGTATACTGACACATAGTGCACCGAGGATTGCGCATAATTGTAGGGGAGGGGGAATGTAACATCCCCATTATAATCCCTATTTTAATTAATGCTTATGTGGATATAATATTTGGCTACTACTAAGCGATGTAACATGAAAATTGTATTTCAATGTTTTAATAATAAAAATGTGATGACATACTTTGTTGACCATTTTTTGATTACAAGCTCATATATTTTCTTTAGGTTTTCGAAATTAGCTACAAGGCTAATATTTGCCTCTGTGAATTTAGCTTTCAATTCTTCCTTGTTGAATAATTTCCCTTAGTGATTAGTTTGTGCCCCTCCAAAGTCGTCAGGACATGATTTTCTTTTATAAAAACTTATGATCTCTTCTGATGGATCTCATCACAATTTTGAATTAGTTTCTTGAGAATCTTAAGTATACAATACCGACATCTTCAAATTTATCTTAACCTCATATATGTGGGTAAATTATTCTTATTTCTCTTGAAATCATTTATTGTTCTCAATTTATAAACAAAAAATTGATAATGCTTTTTGTTGAAGTCTCCATCCTTTTCCAACTTCGTAATCAATACTTGTTTTAGAGAAAGAGATCTATGTTGAAATTATGCTTATATTGAGGGGGGGGGGGGCG
>JZKD02S2090641.1:31044-43050 GCA_000966675.3 Picea glauca
GGGAACAATGACTTATGGTCTGTGGTATCCTAGAAATCAGAATTTCCAGTTAACTGCTTATTCAGATGCAGACTGGGCAAACTGTGTTGATGAGAGAAAAAACACCAGTGGAGGATCATTTTTTCTGGGTGACTCATTAGTCGCATGGCTTAGTAAAAAGAAAGGATCCATTTCATTATCCACTACAGAGGAAAAATACATTGTTGTTGCTACTTGCTGCACACAAATTTTATGGATGATACAAACTCTTGCAGATATGAAGGTAAATTACACTGATCCCATTCCAATTCATTGTGATAACACCAGTGCCATTAGTGTTTCCAAGAATCCTGTTCTTCATTCCAAGACTAAGCATATTCCAATCAAGTACCATTTTCTTAGAGAACAAGTTACAAACAGAATTGTTCAACTGAATTATATACCTTCTACAGAATAGATTGTTGATATATTTACTAAACCATTAGCAGTGACCCCTTTTGGATATCTTCGTCAAACGTTGGGGGTTATAATCTCTTGTGTCTAATCTGTTCACTTGGTCAGGGGGAGTACTTATTAAATATCTTGTGTGTTTCCAAGATTCTTATAGTCGACAGGGGGAGTATGTTTTGCAAAAAGATCATGGGAAGAATGTTTCTTATTTGACATTGATGTCAAAGGGGGAGAAAAGAGTTTGGGAGGAGAGTCAAGTTCGAATGCATGTGGGTGCTTGTGTTGCCATCAATGCCAAAGGGGGAGATTGTCGACAAATATTTAATAGACAGCGAATGGAAAATATTTAACAGACAATGAATGATTGTCATTGATGTCAACTATAACAATGAAGATGGCATGAGTAACAGACAGGCAAACAAAAGAAAAGTTCAGGAAGACCAACAATGCAACAATTGTCTAAACGCAACAATCCTCAGTTGTCAAATCGAGGATTGATCTAAACTATTGATCAGGCATGATGAAGTTCATTTTTTATCGTTGGATCCCTTTCAAATTTCCAATAGAACGAGAGTCATCAGATCTGAATGTAGACAAGAAGAGATCGTTGAAGAGGAGGATAGATCTCAGGCATTAGATCCAAGCGCAGGATCTGACCATTGTTGGATCAAGAAGAACCCACACGTCCTTTAAGGTATAAGGAGAAGCAGGCGTAATCGCGATATGCAAAATCACGACTTAATCTGAGCCATCAGATCAAGGTTGAATCTGGACCATTGATTTCAGTCCATGTCGGAGTTTCGTGGATCGAGAGTGGAAGAGATCAAAGAATATTAACATCAAGAATCGCAAAATCACAATATGCGAAATCGCGACTTAATCTGAGTCGTCAGATCAAGGTTGAATATGGACCGGTGATTCCAGTCCATGTCAGAGTTTCAAGGATTGCGTGTTGGAGATGTCAAAGAAACAATGCAACAAGAACTTTGAAATCGCGATTTAATTGCAGTCGTTAAGTCAAGATCATATCTGGACCGTTGATCTAACTCCATATTGGAGTTTCACGAATCATGACATTGAGAGGCAAAGAACCCAATGCAACAAGAATGCCGAAATCATGAAATTGGGATTCAATCACATCCGTTGAATCAAGATCAGATCTGAACCGTTGATCTAACTCCATATCGGAGTTTCGTGAATTGTGACATGGAGAGGCAAAGAACCCAATGCATCAAGAATGTTGAAATCGCGATTCAATCGTAGCCATTGAATGAAGATCATATCTAGACCATGGAATCATAGGACTTGTGGCAAGTGATAAAAATTTCACTGGCTTGGGGTCAACGGAGCAAAGTGTCGAAAATCACGAAATGAGAAATCGCGAAAGCGCTTTTTGCATAGGCACTTGGTTATGACCATAGTCATATTCGGGAAGGATCTAGTGCAAAAGATTTATGTATCGAAACTTCAGAGATCACGAAATGAAGTGTCAAGACACTCAACACAGGGTTGCCAAAATGCTGAAACCCGATTTAAAGGCAATGTCAATAAAATACATCCAACGGTGCAGATAAATTGGAGTATGATCGGAAGGTTATTGTTCTCTCTCACAGTTAAATCCTCAGTTACGAATCTGTTAGCGAAATAGACTCATGATTGCGAATTAGTTGACGTTTCAGTTGCTCGGACAATTGTATTTCTTTTACCAAAGGAGATGCGAAGTGAAACCGTCGTGGATATGTGTATAAAAGAAAATGAGACAGATTGTGGAGGGTTGGTTGTTCTATATGATGAAAATAATGAAACTGTAAGAAAAAGAAAATTAGAGGATGCACAGTATGAGATTGAGCATATGTGTAGTGTGAGATGAAACTCAGAGTAGAATAATAGAACAAGTTGAAGAAGAGAAGAATGACAGAACAAGTTGATGCAGAGCAGACCTGCTGAATAGACAAAGGAAGAAATGAATTGCAGAATAGTTAGAAGATGACTAGATGTACAAAACAAAGAAAGATTGGTAAGAATTGATGTATCTATGTATTTGAATGTTTATATGTTCATTTATGTTCTAGGGAGGTTGGGAGGTGCTCGGGAGGACTGTTGTCCTCAGAGGTTCAAGTGAGAGCTTGAACACAGGAAGTTGTAGCTTCCATCTGGTTGCAGCCAGAGAAACCAGGGTGGCAGGGTGGTGCAAGGGAGAACAATTGTTCTCTGTTATACAGGTTGGAGCCTGTGTAACTAGAAGTTGGTGCTTCCAGCCAGTTGGTGCTGGAACATAAAGGGAGTTGGTTCTTCCTTCTAGTGGGTGCTAGAGAAACCAGAGAGTCGGTTCTCTCAAACAAGTTGCAGCTTGTAAAACAGAGGTAGCAGCCTCACATTGAGTTGGTGCTCAATTAAAGATGATGTACAGAACTTAAAAGATTTCCTATCATTTCGAAGAAGAAGAGGTTTTCTCCCTTTATGGGTTTCCTCGTGAAAATATGTCTCTGTGTATACCTTATGTGTGACTGATGCTTTTTACTTTTATTGTCCATATGTTGTATAATGTTGATGATAACTTGATGAAAGATTAAGAATATTTTAATAGACTTAAAATTGTTTAATCTCAAAGACAACTGATTCACCCCCCCCTCTCAGTTGTATTAGTAATTTCAACACACACAACTCAAAAACCCTTCACGTGTCACCAACAACAATACTCGGAAAAATCACTCAATAACAAATGTAATCCTCATAAAGAACTAACCTAAAATTAACAACCCTATATGATACTTTCGTATCTATATTTATACAATTCGAGCTCTTTATCCACTTACAGAACATTACCAAAACCCTAACCCTTCTTACGCTAGGTTTTTCTTCCATGCGTGTGTTATTCTTCCTCCAGTTGTCGCTTTCCTCTATGCATGCTTTCTTGCATTTGCACATGATGATATTTTTCCAGTTGTCACTTCATTTTCCTGCACGCTTTCTTCCCCATGATCATCCTTCCTTCCACTTTGGCCTGGTGCCAATAGGCCCCCAGCACTAACATGTGACTCGTCCCGAGTCACCTAATTGCAATGTGCTTCCTCGATCTCCCTAGTGATTGTCTGGAACTTCTCCTACAATTCTGCTATTGTTGTCAGTGCTTGCGCAGTTTTATCCTTGATAATATTGATTGTTTTCTCTGCTACTTATTCTCTTATCAGCCTTGCACATTCTAGTTGAGTCTGTGATGACTGTGTTCTGGCTTCTTATACCTACTCCAGTACTACTGCTATCTATTCCTGCAACAGTTCTATTTGAGCCTGACACTCCTATTTCTATGTTTACGCAACGAGAAGTTGTGCCTGTAAATTCTTTAACTCTTGTGTCCCCTTGACCCGTTCTAGAATTGGGATGGTTTTCTATTTCTTCTTGAATTCTTGGATCGTTGCATTGATCCTTTCCTCCTCCTTGTCCCATTGTTGGACCTGTGGGTCCTCTTCCATCTTTGTCCAAAGTTGCGCTGCTTTATCTAGCAAGTCGGCTGTTGTGTTGACCTATTTTTCCAGCTCCTGTAGTTGCATTGTTGCTTCCTGCTTCCTTTGCTCCTTTATTGTTGGTGGAGTTGTTGGTCTAATCTATCCATGGAGAGTCTCGATATCCTTCTGGTATTGATCAATTTCCTGCACAATTTGATCGATATTTTCTACCCTTGGGAGTTCACTTCCTTGCGCAGTAGTTGGAAGTTTCCCAAAAATGTCTTCCACTCTATGTTCCAACTCATTTATGCATTCCTTCACCACTTGCATTTCAGATTTTGCTTGCGGGCAAACTGTTTCCAGTGTTTCCTGCTTCTTTGTTGCTTATTGTAGCTCGACCAAGTTTTTACGTGCTCGAGACTATATCTCATGGTCGACGCTAACCTGAAATTGGTATAAGGCCTTTGCTGGCATCCATGTTAGGACCAATTGGATCCGATCCAAATCCTTTAATGGTGTCTGTCCCACAATCTCATCCATTCGTAACATGCTCGACTTTATGTAAACCGTGGAATGTGGCTTCGGAAGAACTGAGTCGCATTCTCCTACCTCCATTCTTTCTATGGTTCATGTGCTCGATGGCTCTATGCCTCTACTGCTACTTGTAATCTGGGATTCTCTGACTTTATTTAGGAGTTTCCCCATTTTTGTCAGCTCCTTCTACAATTTATCCCTATGGTGTGTTGCATGATCAAATTCCTCTGCGAGGCAATCCTAGACCATTCTAGAAATCATCTCTCCATCGTCCTCTGTGATTGTGTATTGTGGTGGTGGTCGTTGTGCCTTTGATTTATTATGCGCACGTTTCCTGTATCGCTGGTATCTTAGTTCCCCCTGGTTCCTGTGTGATGGGGTTCATCGCAGTTTCCTGTGTTCCCTCGACTGGTTTCTGTTGTTCATTGGTCGGCTGAGTGGTTTATGTTCTCCCCTTCTGGGTCCATGGTTTCTCTAATCTACCCTCTATCTGAGTCAACTTGATTTGGCTCGTTCTTGGTTTCTTGGGTACTGGGACTTGTGGAGGTTGTGTTTTACTGTAATCTTTTACTGTAATCTATGCTGTAATATTTTACTGGTGTGACTTCTGCCCATGTTAAGTATTCCGTCGTGGTGATAATATATCTCACCCCTGTTCTCTTGGAGGGTGGGTTAATGGGTCGCACAAATTCTATTGCCCATTTGTCGAATGCCTGAAGTGTCACTTGTGGTTGTAGTGGCATCTCGTCCCTTCTGTTGGCTTTGTTGACCCGTTGACAGACATCACATTGCTGAAAATATTCTTTTGAGTCTCTATGTATCGTTGGCCACCATAATCCTACGCATATTACCTTCTGTGCGGTATCTTTTCCTGCATAGTTCCCTCCTACTATTCCTTCATGGGCTTCTGCTAAAATTCTTGGTCGTTTGTGGTCTAGTGCATATCTTTGTAAGATGCTATCTACACTCATTTTGTATAGATGCCCTGCGATCAGCTGATAGTCGGCTATGTGGACTACCAGGTTCTTCTTCTGCACAGTGGTATATCCTTGCAGTGCAGTACCTATGCTCAAGTACTGGACGATCTCTGCGAAGTAATCATCAACAATATGTACTGAGAAGAGTTGTGCATCTGGAAAGTTGTCTTCCAAATTCGTTGGTTCCTCTCCATTTGTGACCCTCGATAGGTGGTCAGGCCCTGCATTTATTTTTCCTGGTTTGACTATTACCTCAAAGTCAAATTCTTGAAATAGAAGTAACCATAGACAGATTATCCCCCCCAACACTGGCGTGTTAACTAGGTATTTTAGGGCTGAGCAATCTGTAAACATCTTAAAGTGTTTTCCCAATAGGTAATGTCTGTATTTCTACAGTGCGTAAACCATAGCTAAGCCTTCTCTTTCCGTTGTGTTATAATTATGTTCTGAGTCTGATAATTTCCTGCTTGCAAACGCTATTGAGTGATCCAAGTCTCCTGTTCTTGGTTGCGCTAAAATAGCTCCAAGTGTTATTTTTGATGCATCTACATGTACATGGAATGTCTTCTCCCAGTCTGGAAATACCAATATTGGTGCGGTGACCATCTTTTTCTTCAAGGTATCTAGACCGTGTTAGCACTCATCGTTCCATTGATACTTGGTATCCTTTCTTAACAGTTTTTCCATAGGTGTTGTAATTTGTGCGTAGCCTTTGATGAATTTCCTGTAGTATCCCGTATGTCCTAACGTTTCTCTTAGTTGGCAGAATGTTTTTGGTGTTGTTAGGTTAACAATGACTGTGATTTTGGTGGGATCCACTAGTAAACCCTGTTTTCATACTATGTGTCCCAGTAGTATCCCAAATGGTGTTCCAAATATGCATTTCTTGATGTTCAGTGATATCTGGCACTGTCTACATCGTTATAACATCAGGCGTAAAACTTTCACATGGTTTTTTAGTAGGCTATAAACCGTCCAATCATCTAGGTATAATTCAAGAAATTGGTGGATGAAGTCCTTAAATGCTGTGATGACCACTCTGGAGAATATCGCAGGTGCATTCTTCAGTACGAATGACATGACTATGTACTGATAAGATCCCCATTCTGTTGCAAATGTGGTCTTGTCTCTATCCTCTTGTTCTATCTTATTCTTATGATATCCTGAGAATCCATCGGTGAATGAATAGGCTTTGTGTCCTCCTACGCTCTTGAGTACTTCATTCATGAATGGTGTGGGGAATGGGTCATGTAAGCATGCATTGTTCAACTTCCTCAAGTTGATGCATATCCTGATCCCTCTTCCTTGTGTCTTGTCCTGTACTACCATCGGGCTTATCCATTCTGATTCTTCGACGGTTCGATGATGCCAGCCTCGAGCATCCTGTCGATCTCATCTTTAACTTTTTGTTTGTAGATGGGGTTCAGTCTATATGGTCATTGTTTAATGGGTCTCACATCAGGTCTGAGTGGTATCTTCATTTCTCCTAATTCTCCGGCTATTCCTTTCATCTCTGCAAAGGTTGTGGGGAAAAGGTCGTTGTATTCATGCAACAATTCTGTGATTCTTTCTAGTGTCTGCTCATCCTAGTAATCTCCAATGTTGTCCATTTTGGTCTGCTCGACGGTCCCTATGTTAACCTTCTTGATCTTGATTGGCATAGAGACAACCTTTGATTCCAAGGGTGGTCCTTCCACATCTCTCTTGCCTTCGAATTCTTCGATCTGAATATTGTGCGGATCATCTTCATCCGGTGCTTCCTCCTATACATGGTAGCATGACAACAGTTCCTTGAGTGTCTACTTATTTCGATGTTGTACCTCTGTGATAACTTCCACTTCTGATTTTGTAATGAATATGACCTCTCTGATTCGATTCAAGGCCATGTCTATGTTGGGGTTCTCATGCTCGAATGAGAAAGTGACCATAAAGTTATGTTGGAGTGTCACCCATGTCTTGGTCCCTTTTCGCATTTCCCGGTCTATATACCAATTCGCTAGTATGCCTTCTAAAGTATGAATGAAGTGGTGAGACCATTCTTCTAGTGGCATCATTTTACATAGTGTTTTACATGCCTCCAAGTGTTCTGCTGGTATTCCTAGTCCATCATATTTTTGTCGGTTGTTCCATATCTGTTCTACACCGAACCTTATGCATAGTAATCGTTTGCATTGGTACCAATTTGTGATAGTCTCTTTATGCGCACCCCACCATATTGCGGTTGTATCCTTTAGTGATAGATATAGTGCCAATAGTCTTTGGTTCTTTAGTGATAAATATAGTGCTAATAGTCTTTGGTTCTCTAATACTTTGTCTTCGTATAGTGTCAATAAAGTTTCCATATTATTTAGCCCGTGAAAAATGGGCGGTTCTCTGATTTCTATGCCAAGCCATCTTACTGCGCGGTCTATTCTTGTACACCTTCTTGTGGATACTTCATGTAGTATTTGCTGCCAGTTTTCTAACCCAGTTTCTGAGTCTGTTGTGCATGAAGTAATTCTCTTCCAACTGAGTACCCCATCTGCAGTTGGGTTTATATAGCTCGCATCGTGCGCAATTGTTTTGTACAACTGATCGATTTTGTCTAGATTCAGACAAGTGGGTTCTACGAACCTCTCACCTTCTGATGGGTCGAGTGGGGCTATAACCCTATAGTCTCCCGACTCAAATGTCATTTTTCTGGTTTTCAAGTTAATTATGGATTGGTTGTCGAACGCCCAATCTAGACCAAGTAACATTGGGTAAGGTGTTCTACCATCTACTATTTCGATGAATTCAAAGTCTGCCTTAGTGCGCACGTCATCCAGATCTACGGTCACTCCTTTAAGTCTACCTATTGGTAGGACTCTATGTTGATTTTCTAGTTTTAATTGAATAGTTGAGTGTCCTAGTGTAGGTTCTCCCATGCATTTCCATGTGGTTTTTGGTAGTACATTCACCTCGGATCCCAGATCTAGTATAATATCTCCCATGTTGAAATCCCCAATTTTAGCATTGATTCTAAATTCTCTACTTGTTCTTCTTCTTGTGTGTAGGTGGTTGATAGTTTTCAATTCTGGCTTCTATTCCATCTCACTACTACATTTCTCTAGGATATTTTGCAATACTTTGATAGATGAAGGATCACTTAACATTCTGATGCATGACTGCAAAAATTATTTGATAGTACTTACTTGTTCCTTAGGTTGTATTCTATTGGTATGGTCCAGTGATGGCGGCATGTCATATTCTAGAGATTCCTTGTTCTACTGTGAAATAAATGATATGTCCTCCTTCTGGAATTCTTGTTGGGCTTCTGTAAAGATCTCCTTTTCCTTTTGCGCATCAAATTTCTTCTTGGGGTCAGGGTTCTTCTTTACCCATTAGTTCTGCATTGGGTCTTGTCGAACTGCGTTGTTTCTTGTTTTCATTCCTCCTCGAGTGACTATGTTAATGTTCCGTCTCTCATCCCTTGCTTCGGCCAAAATACATTGCACATTTTGGTTATTTTGGTTCCTTTTTTCCTGGATCTTTACGAGTAGTGTCAGAAATTCCTCTATATTGTGGTCCAAAGCGCGACAATACATACAGGTCACTAGTGGTAGTGGGCATTCCCATGCATAATGTCCTGGTTGCTGGAAATTGTGACATGTAATTGGTCCTCTCCCGCGTCCGAAACCTCCTCTGGCTCATCCTGTTCTTCTATAGGTTGCTTGATCACCTCGTGGCGCATTATATTGTGGTCCCTGATTATACTGCGCGATATTGTACTGGGGTTGTGTTGGGTTGTACTGTGGATGCATGTTATTATAAGGTTGTTGAGTAGTATTATACTACTGTTGCACAATGTTTTATGGTGCTTGGGTTTGAGTGAACTATGGTGTTTCCTGCCCAGTCATCATTTCTTCATGTACCCTGTATGCGTCTGAGGTTCTTTCCCGCATCAGCTCCATAGTTTTGCAATCTTTTTCGTCATGGCCGAATGACTTGAAAAAGGTGAAATATGAGTTCGTTGGGACTGTTTGGTATTTTTGCATCATCGTGCAATGGTAAGGGTCATGACCCATTTTCTTGCAGATTTTACACTATAATCCCCCCTGTGGTAGCGGGTTTGGCATCCCTATTTCCATATACTGCACGAACATCAGACATTCATTTTTGTGGTGTCCTTTTGTCCTGCATGTGGTACACCAAATGACTTCTCATTTGTCCTTGTTCTTATTCTGGTTCAACTGAAATGTTAAGTTCTTCAGATCCTCTTTCAGTTCTTCAATAGCCGAGTCTATCTACTGGTATTGATTCTCTTCTAATTGCAAGGCTGCCTATAGAGAATCTACTTGTGTCTGAAACTTCTATTGTCATAGTGGATATTTTAAGTGTGGTAGTAGTGAGTTTATAAACAGGTGTCGATGTTGCATCTTGGTCATAAGATATTTTAACTTGCCTTTTAATCGCTTGAATCTTTGATCAATCTCCCATAGCAATTCTCCTGGTTTCTTTCTTATCTCAATCATCTCGTTCATATACTGATCCTCTGATATCGGCTTCTAGAACTCATTTATTAATAGTTTCTTGATGTTGTCCAGTGTCCTTGTTATCCCAGGAGCATTGTTTGTGTCTAGACTCATGTACCAGTCTAGTGTGCAGTCTCTTAGCATGATCGCTAGCTATGCAAGTTTGGTGTTGTCATTAGTGATCTACTTTGCTTCCCATATCTTGTCACAAATGAATAGATGCTTCTCAGGGTCTTCTGTTGCTTCTCCTCAAAACTCTGGTAATCTGATAGTAGGGTTGTGTCCTACCATTTTGAGTACTGAACTACTGCCTCCTCTACGTGGTGTGGATACTTGACTAAGATTACCTGAACTGGCTCCTCCAGTTGTCACTCCTTGTGTAGATGTACTTCCTCCTGTCGGACTTCCTCAGAACTTTGGTTTCCTGAACGATGGTTTTCTCTGTGGTGTATTGGTCGCACATGGGTTTATGGGTTCCACACTGACATTGATGTGAAAGGGGTGGCTATCTTCTCCTTCTGTTCTTGGGCCTCTTGTTTTCCTCTCATAGGTGGCGTGCAAGATTTCCTTAATCTGCTCCACAACACAAAGATCGTCTACCTCTTCCTCATCGCTCGCCAAGCCCTCCCTTTCGACTATGGCTCTCTTCTTGGTGTTTATCTTATATTGGTAGGGTGCTCCACTACGCATCATTCCTGATGATGCCAAGATCCACTTGAGTTGTTCGTTATCCATGGAGATCAGGTCCAAGGGTTCCTCCTCCTTCTTCTCTTTATTCTACCCTCATTCCATTCCTCCTCTTTCTGTCAGTTCTTAACCCCCTTCCCCCATGCGTGCAGGGAAGTCTAACTGTTTGATTCCATTGTCATTACACCTTTTTTATATAGCATTATCTTGATAGAAGTATATAGGGATCGAATATACCTCCCTTTGGGTCCTTGTAAAAATTCTTTCTCGGCTGCGTTGTATGACTTTATTGTGTCTACCGCAAACTCTGTGATGAATCCTGCCATAATACTATGAAGTCAAAAGTATACTGAATGGGTGAATTTGTTGTTCACCTGCTGTAGCTGCTGAATTTGTACTAGAGTCCAATCTATCTATCGAATCTGGTTCGTCGGGTGATTATCCATTAACCTGAAGATCTGCTCCTGTAGTAGATGTGAAAAATCACAGAAAAAGATTTCGTGTAAATCCGTAAACATGTACTTATCCAGGTATCTGCGTGGTGTGATTCTAGGGTTTCTATTGTCTTTATGTGCAAATTCTAGCTCTTTAGTTCTCAACCAACCCTCGATTTCTTCTCTCATGGGGTTCCAAGATCTCCACATTCCCTTCTAATGGATCATTACTTCTTCAATGGATCTTGTCCACTCTATCTCATCTACTTAGTCCTATATTGTTCCTCTTAAGCTGAAGACAGAACCATTTGTTGGTTTAATCAACTCCCTTCTCAGGTTATCTGAGTTATTGACCTAGGGTTCGTGTCATTCAGGGTTCCAACAAAGCCTCTAACTATTGGCCTCCTAGTAAACCAGGAGGCAATGCAACACCCAGACGGTACTGTGCAGTCTCACTCGAGATAGCTATAAATGGTTGACTGTAAGACTTAGGTGTTTACAATCTAAGACATAGTGGGGGATAAAGGGTTTCTTGATCAAGGCCCTGTTCTGTGAACTGTTACTGTAATCTACTTGTTCCTAGGAATTGCATGCGTATAACTCGAAATATAAATAGATTCTAATAATGCAATTGGTTATTCATCAATCGTAATCATCTACTATTGAAAGAAGTTAAAGATATGCAAACATTCAACACATTACACAGATATTACCATGGTTCACCCCTCCTGGGTTACGTCCACAAAGATTTGGCTCTTGGCTCTTTTATTATGGTAGTTCTTGATTTCCTTGCGTCGTGCGCTTACAGTTCTCTGCAAAAGTGGGTAATATCTATGTGAGGTGAACTAGATCGCAACAAGCTCTACAGCCTATGGTATAATCCTTAGATCTACCTTTCCTCATATCTTTCTTTCTCAACAGCTTACAACACTCGGTTCATACAACTCAAAAACCCTTCACGTATCGCCAACAACAATAATCGAAAAAATCACTCAATAAAAAACGT
>JZKD02S2090652.1:0-15408 GCA_000966675.3 Picea glauca
TTTTATCCTCTAATTCTTTATTGCACCATAGATTCTCCTTAAATTTAGCTTGTACAATATTTTTAATATCATCAATATTCTGCAAAACATCTTCTTCTTTTATTCCCCAATGATTTAGCCAAGACTTGACATCATTATGTCATCCTCACTTGAGCCATTGATGCTTTTGGCTAGAGTCTGAAGCAATTTTGGGGAGCCTCTTGTCATCCACATTGTTTATATTGTTCTTGTACATTAAGTACCTGATCATAGTTGTGCTCAAAATAGGGGAAATGATCGCTTCTATGAGGAGGATAGGATAGGGTGTATTGCATTGAATTTTGAGGTTATAAGTTATAAAATTATTTTGGATCTACTCTATCTTTCTCCAAGATTCTTGAAAGATATTGCGTCCCCAAACTTCACATCCCTATAAGATAACATGAGTGAAAAGAGTGTCGGAGCCTTTTCTTCTCTCATAGCCAAAGGTCTACTAATTTATAATCTAGATGTGTCATTCTCAAAGAACACCAACTTTAGATGTGACAATGCTGTATAGAAAGTTGACATTTCATTGGGGTGGCAATGTACCACTTGTATACAAGTAGCAAAAATTACATAGTTATTTTACAATTTAAAATAAAATTTCATTATTGCATTTATATATACATGGTTCTTTGCTTCGATGGCGTGAAGTTGGTTGAATGTTAGTGCAGTAATTATGGATACATGTTTTTTTTTCTTCCATGGTGTGAAATTGATTGGATGTTAGTGCAGTGAAATAGATGCATACTAAATCAATCTCATCAATACTTAAGTATTATAACAATAAAAATTACCAAAAATAATAATCATCAAATTAATAATTGATTATAATTATAATAATAATTTAATTAAAATAATAATTAAATAATTATTAGTAATTTAATTATTAATAAAAATTACCCTGGATGGGGTGACACATGGGTCACATGCGTCAATGGACGCGACGATTACGAGGGCAGTTAAAGCCCCTCGCTGCCACCCTCCCCCCATGTCTAGTCACGATGGTCAACATGCATGAGAGCCGAGCCTTAGTGTGTCGGGCCTTAATGGAAGCCCATGCTCAGCTCCTTGACTTCAGTATGATTTGGGAGATTTCCATTACACCTACACTGATGGATACCAGAGCCACCAATGCCTCCGCCCTCCTGGTCTTTTCACCGTGTGAGAAGTTTTATATGGGGCACTTGGTCCCAAAGCTCAACATCATTTGGTTAATTCTGCTCCAAGATTCAGCCTGCTCAGTTGGTTTTTCTGCTTTCCTGGTGCTCTGCGCAACCATTCCACGAGAATGAGGCAAGCCCCGATGAGGGCCGACCTACTATAACAGGTTTGACCGCCACAACTGCCCAGGTCCTGCCTCTCGAGCTCTCACACCATGCGGAGACCATCCGGGCTCTTCAAGGAAGAACTGGTCTATGCAGGATCCTTTAGAGACTTGGCCTCACCATGGCCCAGGACTCGCATCTAGATTTCTAGTTCCAGACGAGGACCATCGAGGTTCCTCTAGGGAAAATTGGATGGCTTAGGCTCATCAGGAGCCACGTCCTCCTAGCACTGAGAGTCTCCAAGGTGGATGCTTGGTGGAAGAAGAATTTTCGCCCAATTGGGCAGAATTCTTTCCTTTCCTATATTCAACCACCCTGGAGAGCCAGCCCGCCACCTGCACTACCAGTCCATTTTAGGAGTCAGTTGCAATGGTATGCATAGTGGAAGACGAAGCCTTACCTCTCAAGGATCAGTCGGGGCACAACTCTGCTTCCTCCATGGAAGAAGACCCCGTCATAGACTCTATTGCTACCTATAACTCCATCGCTGCCACTTTGGAAGAAAACCAGGCTCAAGAGGACCATAGTCACCTAGCTCCAGAATCCTACAGACTCCCGAAATACCACCTGGTCTTAATCTTTGAGATGAGAAGGGACCTGGCCGAGCAACATCACCGCCAAAGTTTCTTCAGAAAATGTTTGGACGCCTTGTATGATTCCCTGTCAAGCAAGCCTGAGAAGAGTCATTGCCCAACATGCTGCCAACCCTTCACCTTCAGACTTTGTCAAGATGGACACCCGGGCTCGCCACATGCATAACATTCTCACAGGTCTTTTTTCTTTGTTTTAATAGCTAAATTTTTGCGAATTTTTCCTACACTAGTATCTGGTTCAGGTCCAATAGGTTCAGGTCTAATAGGCGGTCGGGGCACTGAGTCCACCACTTTTTCTGGTTTCCATGATAGTGGTAGAACAGGTGGCAAGTCCCCTTGTTTGTATGTCGACAATTGTCGCTTTTTCTTTAAGCTTTGGAACTATGAACACTTGTCACATCCATGCATTATGGTTTCCACCATGATGGCAAAACAAATGGCATGCTATCATGTATATTTGGACAAGTAAGTTTTCTACTATGACAAGGTAATATATATTTTTATTTAAAAAAAAAATATTAATAAAAATTTAATAGCTAATAATAATAAACACCACTTTGATGCTAACATGATGCAACTTTGACACTAACACAATGTGACTTGAAAGCTAATATGATGCAAAATTATGCAATATTGACGTAAGTGGATGCTATTATAATGCAACTTGATGCAAAATTGATGTAAACTAACACAAATATGATTCCCACAAGATGCAAATGATTTGAATTTTGACACAATAATGATGTAATATGAGACTAATACAATGCCATTGAAGTCAATGTGAATGTTGGTTTGATGTAAATTTCCACCCTACGATGCTAAGATGATGGAAAATACATGATTTCATTGCCATAACGATGCAAAGGCATTATCAAGCGTAGTTTTGATGAGCATATGTGACACAAACACAACAAGAACAATGTCACGTGTGGTTTTGTGATGCTTTTGTCATTTCTACAATAACATTGATAAGAGTGCACATAGAAAAAAGAATGTTGTCTACTATTGTTGCGACACAACAAATTATGCTCCCAAAAATATCTACTTTGGCATTGTCCATACTTGAAATTTTTGAAAAATAATATACTACGTGGTGATGCTAGATATAATGCTAGATAAATAAGTGTATTGTAGTAGTGCCTCCAAGTGGGACTATGAGTGCCATTAATAGGTTTTGCACACCAGGAACGGGTCTTGGGGTCTTTATCATGACTAAGGGAGGAAAACAAGGGCCTTAAGTCCTAAAAGAAGATTCCCAAGCTCAAGCATCATGAACAAGGCCTCAAAGAAACACATAGGCCCTTTGAAGGGATGTTTGAGCTTTGGGTGATATATAGGCACCATTAGGAGGTTTTGCACAAAGTGGAAAGGTCTTAGAGCCATGATCATGGTTGGGGGAGGAAAACAAGGGCCTTGGACCCTAATTGAATCTTTTAAGGCTCAAGGTGGTTGAGGCCTAAGATCATCATACATGCATGTATAGGTGATATTTGGCCTTTGAGTTTATTATAGGCACCATTAGTAGGTTTTTCACAAGAACTATGGGTTTGGTGGCCTTATCCATTGTTGAGGGGGGGAATTGGATCCTTAGGCCTTAAATGAAGCTTCTAGTACTAAAGATTGTATTATGTTAAAGGATGAAAAGCATTTTAATTGTATGTCTTAAAAATATGGAGATTCCTTTTCGTAAAAGGAACACATTTGCATTATTTGAAATTCAATATTGTTGAAGAAGATTAAATATTTTCACTTACATGTTTAGGTCGTATAAACAAAACACCAAATTCATTTTTCCAAATCCCTATCAATATCTTCATTTTTTACGTTATTTTTAAATATGCTACACAAATTCATTTCTAATGAAACCCTACATACATACATATTTAATTATGCAAATTCCAAATATATAGTTTTTTTTTTTTAAATAATATTGTTTTTTATTTTTAATATCTTTGTCTTTATATATCATAATTACAAGCAGGAGGTCACGAGGTCAAGTCCCCAGGTTGGTTGCCTCTATAGATATTATTTGGCCTCACTTGATGTCCCTATCGGGTTAGGTTAAGTGCAACCGGTCAATTTACCTCCCATACCATCCTCTAAATGAGGGGAAATACCTCAAGGTTTCCTGGGATGTGAGGGGAAATACCTCAAGGTTTCTCTTTAACTTTTTATTTCCTTATTAAAAAATATACATCCTACACTACTACACTATAAATTAAAAAGAAACAAAAAATTGTTTGATTATGTTTAGGCCCTCTATTGGTCCTCGACCAAGTTTTGGAGAACCTTGGTCATGTTTGACCATTTTCGGGACTTTGATAGGCTGGTCGAAGATGAAGCACCAGGCGAAGCAGATATCGCGGGATCTCGCCCCCTTTTGTGGGTTTTTTGGGTTTAGGGTTTATGTAACGAGTATGGGATGTCGACCCATGGGTTTACCCATGTTTAGGCCCCATTTGTAATGTATAAATAGATATCTAGACGATGTAATAAAGTAGTAGAGAGACCTCGTAGAATCATCTTAGTGCAGAGCTAGAGGCTTTGTGCATACTATGTGTTAAGACTTGCAGGGCTAAGTGCAAGTGATTGTAAGAAGCTTGTGTGCAGGCTGTGTAAGAAGGCTTTGTGATGCGACCTAACTCGGGGAAGGAGGATCTGGTGAGGTGCACGTAGATCTCCTGTCCTATGCAGAGTTGGCTTTGTGGCTCTGTACATTGAAAGAAGATAATAAAGAGAAAAAGAGTTGGTGGACGTAGCCCCATGTTGGGGGTGAACCATGTATATCATGTGTTGTGATTGCTTTGTGTCATTGAAGTGATTTATGCTTAGTGATAAATCTTTATGTATGTTATATGCATCTGATATAGTAGCTTAATGCTTGATAACTTGGATGAATGCTAGATCTGTTGATGCTATGTGCTAAAGGGTCATAAATGTTTAGATCTTGTTGAATACTGCATTGTTATGTAATTAGGGTTTTACTTGCGAAGTGAATAAAGGATTAAAGACTAATGAATATTAACTGCTAAGTTCTGTGTTAAAGCATTATGATCACAGATCTGTGTCCTAGCTAGGTTGTAGACACTTGAGTCCTACAACCCTCCCTGCCTCTACCTCGGGTGAGACTTCATCTACTTCACATGTGTTGCCGAAAGGGTCGGTAGTTAGGGTTTTGTTGGTGCATTGTTGAAGCGTTGAACCCTGGGTCTGCCCCTGTGCAAAAAAATGGTTCCGTTGCTGGGAATTGAAACTGTGATTGCTGGGAACTGAGGAAAAGAGAAAGCTCTGTGCATAGATTTGTTGTTTTAGTGTGCAATACTCTACTTGAATTGTGAAGCTCTGTGCATAGATTTGTTGTTTTAGTGTGCAATACTCTACTTGAATTGTGAAGCTCTGTGCTAAGAAGAGAAGTTTGATCTGAATAAAAAATGTAAGATATTAAAGCTTTGTGCTCTGATAAAGGTAATATAAGTGGAAATTTTTGTTTCGAAAGAATGGATCTAGGTTTAATTGATAGATTTCGTCTTAATATGAAAACTATGGCACAATTAGAAGAAAGAAGATATGATATGAATAGATCCGATAAAAATAGTGAAAGATATGTTATCCCTATGCATAGAAAGAATTTTTGGACTAACAAGTGGATGCAAGATCCTAGAAAGAATTTTTTGCAAGCCTATCACTGTGATCCCAATGCACAGTACAGGAAATGTTGGGGATCATTTAAGAGAAAGAGAGGATTGACATTATGTTATAATTGTAGAAGACTGGGACATGTTTCTAAGGAATTCCCTAGTAGAAGTCCTATTTGCCTTTGTTGTAAAGCTACTGGACATGAAGTTTTGGATTGTCCTAGAATGATTGCTAAAGTTGAGAAGATGAACATGAGACACGAAAACCATGAGGAAGATCAAGAGACTAAGAATATGCTAAAGAACCAGAAAGAATTAGAGGCTATATTATTTTAGATGAAAGAAACACTGAATGATCACAGAGACATCAGTTTATCAAAGATTTTAAAAGAGAAAGAGTGCATAGAAAAAAGAATAGGAGATTTCGACATAGACTGTGTATTGGATGCAGAAAAACAGGTGAACATTATGACAGAAAGTAAACCCTGCTATGATCTCTTCATTGGGAGGAATAGGATTTTTTAAAGCAAAGTTGATAACCCTACGTGGATGAATTGCCCATGTACCTATGATTTCTCATGGAACATCGACAGAAGAAGAATTCGAGTTCATTAAGTTTGTTGAGAACAACGCTCCCTTTGCAATTTTGTTAGGAAAGACTTGAATCGAGAGAGATCAGATCCGAAGGAGAGAAGAAGAGGAAGCTATAGAAAAGAAAAAGAAAGAATTAAGGGATTTCATGGCTAAGAGAATAGAATTCTTAATAAAAGAACAATAGGACAAGTCGAAGCAACTAAGGGCCAGAACCTTAGCTGTCAAAGTTGAAAGAACACAAGAAGGATTAAAGAACCTATCCATGCAGGAGAGTAGAGCACCTACTCCAAAAGCAGTAAGAGAAGAAGTATTATCCTTAAACCTTGTGAAAGATCCTCAACAGTGAAAAGTTACTATGCTAAGAAAATATAAGAACAATAATGGAAAGAGGAATCCAGAGATGCAGATCACAAGGAAGAAAGCAAGAAAGCTCAGTAAGAAGAAAGAAAAGCTAGAAAAATTGCAGAAGGTTCTAGAGAGGACTTCGCAGAAGGCAGACTTGTAGAACTTGGACCTCACCGGAATAGCAGAACAACATCGACTGGTACTTCACCACAGCGAAGCAATATGACCATTGGAGGCGTCCTGGTTGTTAGAACAACACTCTAGAATGGCTAAAAACACAATTATTGTCAGAACGTTCGCCATTGGACCGTTGGGACCGCGCCATAATGGACGAAATTGTAGTGATTAAGGCATTCCTGATCATTGGAGGAGTCCATTACGATGTTAGCTATTTATCCCGTCGAATGTTGCATCGAGGACACTTTCACAAATTGTGATTATCCGAGCACACAGAGAACTAATTGCTTTTATGCAGTGCTTATTGTAACCTCACCATCCGTTTTGCTACACTGATTGTTTGTTCACTAACCCGAGATATCTGATCTCAAGCATGTATGTTGGGCGACCTTAGCGCAGTAGAGAAATCCGTCGAAGAAATCCTCATAGACCTCATGGCTGAGAAGGTCCTGTCTGTAGGAATACATGCCTCGTCGACAAGAGGAGTTCAAGCATCCCCATCAACTGCACGTCGATATGGGCCATCTCGAATGACAACAGAGAAGAGAAGAAAGCATCGTGATGACTTGGAAAATGTGAAGCTCATCCCATCAATCCTGCCTAACTCTATCCTGCCTCTGGCCAGCGCAGTTAATCATGATAGCATCCCAAGGGACTTCAACTATACACTAGTTACTGCGTACCTCCTGAAGGGGATACGCGCAGTTGGACTGCAATTAGGACAGGTTATGACACTAAAGATCAGTGAATTCAACTTAGGATACCGCAATAACTATGGAATTCTCACACCAAACAAGTACTTGACCAAAAAAATGGGGAAGAAGTCGAAGATAATCCCCCAGCCATGGACTATGGAAAGCGCAAGATTAACCATCCTCAATGTGATGAAGATACCACACTTCGACAGACATCAGGAAGTTAACGCGTGCATTAAACTCCTCCTATCATGCTACCATGGTGGCTACCTATGGTTGGATCGTCGCATCACTATAGATCCGACGTTGATCCACCAGATCACCGGATTAAGCATGCAAGGACTTGACACTCAAGATTTTTACCCATGAAAGGCTGTAAATCGCGCCCTGGCGTAGCGCATAAAAGAAACTTACGACGATGTGGAGAAAGGAAAGCGAGGCTACAAGGTATCCTCCATCCCAAATGGCGCAGTGCGCCTAGCCTTCCAGTTGATCGCTGGTAAGCTCGTCAAGAAGAACCAACCCACGGAGGTCACGGGGTTCGTCGTCGACCTCGGAGGGAAATGCGTTGAAGGGATGCAAATGAAATGGGAGAGCTACCTCGTCAACCAGTTAGAGCTATATTGTCGTGAAGCTCAGGATCAGGTCTACGTGTTCCATTTCAGTTGGATTTTGATTCTCATTGCTTTCATTTCTTGGGAGATGCCAGAAGGATAGACCTTCCCTGAAATTGAGTCGTCTGAACCACTAGCTGCGAAGTTCACTACGCTATGGTATTCGAGTAATATGGCGAATCAATGGTAGTCAAACGCGGTGTTCCACACCTATTACATACATCTGAAGAGGGCCATTGAATCCTTCCCTCACATGACGCTGAACACTCTGCACAGGTTCAAGCCACTTGCGAAGTTCCACGCAGACAGGCACTTCATCTATATCACTGCACGCGAAGACGAATACAAAGAAGAGCTCCAGTCCTATTACAAACTCACAGAGAAGGAAAGGGAAGAAATAACCAAGGAATGGCATGCAGAGTTCCTTGTACCAGTTGACCAGGGAGAACTCTCTGACCCTGACCTCATCGGAATCCCTATGGTCACTCGCAAAGAATATGATGCACCCATCAACAATAGGAAGAAAACGAAGGAAGATGTACAGGAATTGAGCAGCGCATGAAAGGAAACTACACCAGATTCACCTGAAGGAGGAGGAGGTGACAAAGTAGACAAAGAAGAGGACGAAGGGGAAGAAAATAAATAGGAACATGGTGAAGTAACATTGCATAAGGATCCTATCACGGAAGATGAGACATCCAAGAAAAGAAAGGGTTCCCGGAAGAAACCTTCATCATAAAAGAAGTCAAAAGCTAATAAACCTCCATTTCAGACTGTACTCACGGTAGATGATATTAACCTCATCATTGCCGCTGTATCAGATAACTCAGAGGACATTTTGTAGTGAAGTGAAGCCAAACATGAGACAATGTTTGACAGGATTGAGGCAGAGCTCAAAGGGGTACACCATCATCTTTTTTTGATCCGCGTAGTGTCTACTGCGCCGTTGTCAACAGGGGACATAGAAGTAGGAGATGAGCCTACCCATCTACGCATATTAGCAGAATCGATTGAGGCTCACCTTCGTCGGGTCCAGGAAGAAAAGGAGAAAGCCACAGAGTAAATAAAGAAAAAGAAGAATCCCTATAACAACGTCAGGTTGCACAATAAGAGAAATATGACCTCTAGATGAAGTTTGCAGAGGATAAAGCGCAGATCCATAAGGAAAAAGAATAACTGCTCACATAGAAGATGGGAGTCAAGGAGGCAGTCACCATAGCACTTTTCTCTATGCTGGGCCTCACACAGATAGAATAAGACAGAGTGGAGATCCAAGTGGACAAGATCGTTGAAGCCATTCAACAACTTCAAGCAAGAGTGGTAGAACTTGAACTGCAAGTCGTGCCAAGCACTCCGTAGGAAGTGAGATATCAAAGGGAAGAAACTTCTCAGAGCGCAGTAGAAAGAATCAAGGCGTTGGCCTTAGAATGCAAGAAATTAAGAAGTCAAAATGCATAGACCTATGAGAACCTTCCAGAGGACCCAAAACTAAAGACATTGGAGTCACAACTCCAAGAGGCAAAGCAACAAGCAACGACAGTACAAGTACAGTTGAAGTCGCTGTCGACAGTCGAGAGGATGAAAAGGTCCCAGGAACAACGCACCATTTAGTAACAGGTCCATGCCATCTAGATTAAAGTCATAGAAGTGACCCAGAGGCTACAGCCATTGTAGGATGAAGCTTGCACACTTTTTGAGGAGATTGAGGGACAAGGTACACAACTAGAACAAGTAGTCACCACAATGGAACAACGATTGGAAGGACCAGTGACCGAGAAATTTATTCAGGAGTTCGTCAAGCAGGAGGCTTTGGAAAAGAAGCAGGTCGAAGCATCTCAAGATAAAGCTCGAGGCCTTCGAAGCAGAGTTGGCAAGATCAGAGTGACTCGAGATGAGTCACAGGTGAGTGTTGGGGGCCTGTTGGCCCTCGACCAAGTTTTGGAGAACCTTGGTAATGTTTCACCATTTTCTGGACTTCGACACCCTGGTCGAAGACAAAGCGGAGATCGCAGGATCTCACCCCCTTTTGTGGGCTTTTTGGGTTTAGGGTTTATGTAACGGGTATGGGATGTCGGCCCATTGGTTTACCCATGTTTAGGCCCCATTTGTAATGTATAAATAGATATCTAGGTGATGTAAAAAAGTAGTAGAGAGACCTAGTAGAATCAACTTAGTGCAGAGTTAGAGGATTTGTGCATACTATGTGTTAATACTTGTAGGGCTAAGTGCGAGTGATTGTAATAATCTTGTATGCACGTTGTGTAAGAAGACTTTGTGTTGTGACCTAACTCGGGGAAGGAGGATTTGGCGAGGTGCACACAGATCTCATATCCTATGCAGTGTTGGCTTTGTGGCTATGTGCATTGAAAGAAGATAATAAAGAGAAGAAGAGTTAGTGGACGTAGCCCCACGCTGGGGGTGAACCACGTATATCTTGTGTTGTGATTGATTTGTGTCATTGATATGATTTATGCTTAGTGTTGAATCTTTATGTATGTTAGATGCATATGATATAGTAGCTTAGTGCTTGATAAATTGGATGAATGCTAGATCTATTGATACTATGTGCTAAAGGGTCAGATATGATTAGATCTTGTTGAATACTGCGTTGTTATGTAATTAGGGGTTTACTTGTGATGTGAATAAAGGATTAAAGACTAATGAATATTAACTACTAAGTGCTCTGTTAAAGCATTGTGATCACATATTTGTGTCCTAGCTAGGTTGTAGACACGTGAGTCCTGCAACCCCCCTGCCTCTACCTCGAGTGAGACTTCATATGCTTCACAGGTGTTGCCAAAAGGGCCGGTAGTTAGGGTTTTGTTGGTGCATTGTTGAAGCGTTGAACCCTGGGTCTGCACCTATGCCAACACCCTCAAACCCTGCCTTAATGATCAACCTTGCAATTGAAGGCCTTTATGACTTTAATGGTCAACCTTGCAATTGCAAGGCCTTTATTACTTTAATGATTAACCTTGCAATTGCAAGGCCTTTATGACTTTGTTAATTTAAAATTTATATGAAATTAACATTACAAAATTAGCAAAAATAGTTGTGCACAAATACCACTAATTCTTTGGAATTGTACTAATTTGGTTCAAGAAATTTTGTCATTTGTGTATTAAATTGTTGTCTTAACAAGAACATGTGCATTATATTCTACATAAAAACTAACATACCACTGTTAAAAAAATGGATTTTAACATAGTCATACAAAACTACCATAAATAAGAAAATGTTTATTATGAAAGCTAATTCATTTTTCTACATTTCATTTGCTTACACCATATTCAATTCAGTTGTGTAAGTACATTAAACCATCCCTCTAATTCAACAAATTGTTATTTTTCTAGATTTCTATTGCCACTAACATGTCATGAAAGACCATCATGTGTGTGCATCTAACACATATTGATGATATTGTAATAAACTATCGTTGGCATGTATGTTCCGATGATATGTTGGATCTATTAGTTTATTTGATGTGTTGTTATAGTCTTCTATTTGACTCAATTATTATAAGCATTGATTATTTTAGAGTTAATGCAATGCGAAGTAGGATACAATTGATGGATTAAACTCTATTTGATATCATTTAATGAGATTGATTTTATTGATAGTATTTAATGATTTATATCTTACTTTATATTTGATTAGTTATATGTCATTTGATGTTATTAAAGATATGGAAATTACACATCGATTGCATGGACATGCATTCATTATATTTTATCCCATGGGTTAACTTGAGAGGTTAAGTTCTTTGAGTGTCATGCAGGAGGTCTTAAGGTTGATCCTCTGGGATGGCTTCCTTGTTGTGTTCCTGACTCGATGTCCCTACCATGTCAAGCATTGTAATCAATGTCAATAGATTTACATTAGGTACCATTAAGGAAATGAAGGGTAGTTCCCGGGAGTTTCCCCACAAGGTTTACCTTCGAAAAAATGTACTCATTACATTTTGATTGATTATTGATGTATTTGATCAAGTTTGATTGTAATATATGTCAATTTCCACATTGATGATGTTGGTTTATGGGTACCAACTTGGTGAACATTAATGATTGGTTAAAAAATTGGGTCTCACTATGAGGAATCAAGAGCCTTGATCCTTGGGGATGTGAGTTAGTGAATCCCTTTTACCAGGCAAGCCCTCTTTACACTTGTGACCTTATGCATTAGATTAATTATCCTACGAGCTCAACCATTACACTAGGACATGGATTTAAGGTCATAATACATTAGCTAATTATGATAAATAATTAATATGATTTATTAAGGAAAATTGGATTTTTTTTTAAGGATTCTTTCCAATATTATTTTTGGTTCATTTAATAACATTATGAGAGTTTTGGGTGTCAAGATGACACAAAATGTTATTTTTTAAATATTAAATTGGGAAGAGTAACTATGTGGGATATGATAAAGTGTAGGTGATGTTAATGAGATAAGTGGGTTGTTTAGATTGCACAACCCAATATTTTATAAATATAAAATTGAGAAGACGAGCTATGTGGCATATGATAAAATGAATGTGATATTATTGAGATAAGGGGCATTAAGGTGTCACCTTATTGTGAAATGTCACATTTGCGATTGGATTACATGTTGAGTTGGGGATTATAATACACCACTTGTGGTTTGAAGTACATTCATGACATGGAGGGAGGGATAATGTTGGATCTTGAGAGTTGATATAGAATCTTTGATCTTGAGTAATGTGGGGGAGTGGATCAAATATTGAGTGGAAGCATATCAAGACTTCATGGCTTTGGTTGAGTTTGGATCTTCTTTTTTAGTATAAGGGTATATAACATGATTTTTGTGTAAAGGGTGGGGAGGTTTATGATGATGACCCAACCTTGTTCTTGGAAAAATTTGAAGCTTATGGATACCAACTCTTTAATGGATAGCATATGATGTTCTTTTAATCAAGGGAAAGATATTTGTGTTTGATCATTAAGTTGTTATAGTTTTATTATATTAGTAAAATAAAAAGAAAATAATGTAAACAGTTTTTTAAATGTGGTGTATCAATATTGCTAAATCTTATATATTTAAGATTGTTTAATGTAAATTGAAATAAAAAATAAATACAAAAATATTTTTGATCCCTACATTTATTGCATTTATTACATGATTGGCATAATACACCTATGGCTAGGTTGTGGAGCTACACAACAATTAGAAGGAATATGCATTGGTCTTTTGCAATTGTCACAACCTAATCAAACATACTACAACAAAAAAATGCAAGAAATATGAGATCTACTTATTAAATTTGAAAAGAACTTATGGTTACAAGTGCCATAATAATTTTCTTTTATGAAATTTGAACCTTTGGTTTAGTTGTAAGTTTTCTTTTGAAATGGAATCTCTTGATGGTTTTTTTGACAACAAGAAAAGTCTCATAATAATGCATGAATTTGGGCTATATAATCACTCCAAAATAGGAAAAAATAACTTCAAAAGTTCGTTTGTGAGAAACTGCGTAGCCAAATCAAAATCATTGTAGGGAAGACATAAGACGCTTAGGATAAGATGACACATGTGTAAAACTGAAAACCAATAAAACATGGATATGTTGTTATGACCTAGGGGATTGATCTATTATTCTTAAACATCATTGGATGATAGAAATGGATCTATTTGAAATCCACCAAGGAGGTGATCATACTCCTAGCATTGAAAAACTTTGTATAATCAATATAAGTAGGGGAATAATGGAATCACTAAAGTATATTCCAATTATGTAAGTGATAATATAACATGTCACCCACATTGGAATCGATACTCTCTATACAATCCCATAAAAATATCACAAGCAAGGGAATATTCTCTAAGGGGATATGTCGTGCAACACATTGCATGCAAAACAATCTTTAAAGATTTACTCTGGATTTGGTTGCAAATCACTTCCAATGTGTATAAAACCATGTTGTGCCCATATAAAACTTGCGCTGACCAAACACTCATCATTGAACCTCTACTATAGCATGGAGCTCAAGTTCCTCTAAGAGTACAAGTTCATTATGACATATTACTCACTATTATGTAATCTTAAATTTTAATAGAAGTCATTTTTTTTTATATTTCCTTAAAAAAAAACCCTTAGTAAAGATCAATCCTAAATATTCTTATCTCTGGTTTTTTCATATTTTTCTAACTTATTTTAGCGAAGCCTTAATATAGTTACTTCTTTCGTTAAAACAATATTATTAAAAAAAAA
This sequence comes from Picea glauca, assembly GCA_000966675.3. Classification (NCBI taxonomy): domain Eukaryota; kingdom Viridiplantae; phylum Streptophyta; class Pinopsida; order Pinales; family Pinaceae; genus Picea; species Picea glauca. The sequence continues at coordinate 14,232 of JZKD02S2090652.1, forward strand.
AAAAAAAATTTAATGATTTTTATCCAATAATGAATTGTCAATGAAATCTAAATTTAAAAATGATCATTAATATATTATAAATTGATATCATAAAATAAATATAATATTAAAAATGACTTAAAATATTTTCTACTAAATTATTTTTGTACTATTTAAACCAAGAAAGCATTTTCCAACTGTTTCCCATATGACCCTCAAGGACCTTTAACTTGATTCGAATAATCCAAATGGTTTATACAAAAATCCTTAATAAATTTTAGGGTTCAAGACTACCTTTGCTTACTATGGAATATAAAAAAGACATGTGCTTTAATTCCCGTAACATAAAAATAAATAAAAACATTTCTGGATTCCCAGAATTAAAAAAAAAAGCATGTGCTCGATGTAAATTCGACATTCAATGATGGCACATGCAGTTTGGCAATCTTGCTCACAAAATAGTTACGTAATCGTTGCCGACAAAATATTGGGAGGAGAAGAGCTCTAAGATAGAAGAAACCTCAATCATGAAAAAGAGTCAGTTACGTAAATTTTAATAATTGGAGTAGGTGAATTTTTTTATGTTTTACAAGGGTTTGGTTAAGATGTTATTAGATCATAAATTTAAAAAGCATTTGATAAAATTTTTAAATATAAATAAAGTTTCGTTATTACATAAATTTGAATATAATATAATAATTTTTCAAAGTTTAACTAATAAAATTATATATATATATATATATATATATATATATATATATATATATATATATATATAATTTTCATTATAGCATTGAGAAAAAGATTATTGGGGATGGAAAACTTATTATGGGCTTGAAAACAATTGTAAATCAGTTGAACTTTGGAGTTGGGATAAGAAGAAACTCCTCTTTGAGACTCTTGTTACATCGGTTATTCTTTATGGATGTGAAGTATGGGGTTGTAATATTTCTCGTGAATCGTGGAGAAAGATAGAGCAAATACAAAATAATTTTATAACCTATAATCTCAAAATTAAAGGAAATACGCCCTATCCCATCCTCCTCGTAGAAACTAGCCTCTCCCCTATTGAGAGCATGCATGTGACTAGATACCTAATGTATAAGAACAAGTTAAACAACATGGAAGACAAGAGGCTACCTAAAATTGCTTCCAAATCAAGTCATAACCACCATCGAATCAAGCGAGGATGGCATAA
>JZKD02S2090652.1:15418-40919 GCA_000966675.3 Picea glauca
ATCTAACATCTTTGGAAACTCACAAGAAGAATAAGATCAAATATGAGAGGGTTATCTTGGATTTAGTGAAGGATCATCTAATTCATCACCTATCTTAGAAGAAGACGACCAAGGAGATGTTTTATTCCTTGGTAGGATTATTTCAGATAACTAACATGAATAGGAATATGGTCATACGAAATAGACTCAGATCTGTGAAGACGTCTAGATATGACAATGTTACTAGTTATTTCATGAGGATTACATAGGTACGCGATCAACTTGCAGCCATAGACGAGAAAACATAGGACATAGAGCTCGTGAATGTGGCATTGAATGGTCTTCCCAAGCCTTGGGAACCATTTGTCAAGGGAGTCTGCGCTTGGGAAAAACTCCTAGATTGGCAATGAATTTGGAATGAATGCATCTAGGAAGAGACTTAGAAGGAGTCCAAAAGAATAAAGTAGGGAAGTAGTGATGAGAACTTGGACCTTGTTAGTAATACAATGAAGGGAAAAGGAAAGAGTTCCAACAAGAACGGTAACGGTGATGGAGGATCATCACAACCATGGAAGAAGAAGTACTTGAGTAAAATCAAGTCCTTCTCATGTCATAAGAATGGACATTATGAATCTCAGTGTCTGGAGAAGAAGAAGGAAAAAGGAAAGACACAGATAGTAACATCAACAAAGACACAACTAGATGAGTTTGCAACAAAGTTTGAGAAATATTTCTCACTATTTTATTTCCTTTCCACCTGCACACCCACCAGGAGTGCATGGTACTTGGAAAGTGGTGCATCTCATCGTATGAAAAAAACATGGGAGCTATTTAGCAGTCTAATGAAGAGGGAATCTGATGTTCGTGTGGAGATTGGTGATGATGTAGAGTATGCAGTGAAGGGAGAGGGAAAAATTACGTTCCAACTTGAGTCAAGAGGTTTGTTGGATGCCTAAGATGTGCTTTATGTACCAGGATCGAAGAAGAATTTTCTCTTAGTGTCAGCTATGGAGGACTGGGGTTTTGCTGTCACCTTTTAGAGAGGGAAAGTACTCATAAATCTAGATAAATCTATCTCAGAAAAAATATTTTTCATTGGTTTTAGAGATGGAACTTTGTACACGTTGTTGAGAGAGATTGTTCAAGCCTTAGTACACAATAGCGACAACCTATGTGAGCTAAGGAAAAAGAATTTGGGATGCCTACACTACAGGGCATTTTCAATTATGAAGGGTATTGTTACAGGTCTTCCAGAGTTCAGTATTGAGCAATAGGGAGTGTGCAAAGGGTGTGCACATTGAAAGAAGTCCAAGGATACTTTTCCAAGAAATGAGTGTAGGTCCAAGGGGATCTTGTATCTTTACCATTCATATGTGAGTGGGATAATGTTAATAGCATCAGTACAGGGAACATCATACTGTGTGACGTTCATTAATGACTTTTCTAAGAAACCTAAATCTTCTTTATGAATACCAAGGATGAGGGATTCAATTGGTTTCAAGAGTTTAGAGATTAGATGGAGAACAAGACAAGGAAGAAGATCAAGGTCTTGAGGTTGAATAATGGGGGATATTATACCTCCAATTACTTCAAGGATTTCTACAACGAGGCAGGGATCATGAGGGAGCTGACTGCCTCATACAACCCTCAACAAAATAGGTTTGCAGAGTTAAACAATCGGTCCATCGTTGGTTTTTCCAAGGCTGTGATACATGACCAAGAGTTTCCTATGTTTCTTTGGGAAGAGGCATGTAACACGTAATTGTATGTGCATAAATTGAGTCCTCATAGGATATTGGAGGAAAATACTGTGGAGGAGGCATTCTCAGGAGTGAAGCCAGAGATAAGACATTTTAGGATCTTTGGTTGTCTAGTATACATCCATGTGCTTGTGGAGAAGACGATGAAGATGGAGCCTTCAGGGTGGAAGGGTATATTTGTGGGATATACTGAGACCTCAAAGGATTACAGGATCTTCATACTAGTGAAGAGGAAGATATTTGTGAGAAGAGATGTTAATTTCAAGGAGAACTTGGCATTGAAGAGATATCAGGAGTCATCAATAGTGACAAAGGATGAGGAGCAACAAGCTTTGAAGGATGAGCAACAATAAGCAATTTAGAATTTAGGTGGGAAGGAGGAGTTATCCCCTTCCAGTTTTGTCAAGAGACCTAGGTGGCTATCACAGACATTGAGGAATGTTGGTGAGGCTCCTAGGAGTGTAGTTAGAGAGTGCAAGCCTCTGAGAAAGTTTCTAAACTATATGGTGTTTGTGAGTAGCATCATTGATGTTGAGCCTTCCAGTTTTTAGGAAGTAGAAGATCACCAAGTATAGCAGGATTCCATGGTAGAGGAGTACACCTATATTATGAGGAATGATGTTTGGGACATAGTGTCGGGAATGGAGGGGAATTTAATTATGAGTACTAGGTGGATCTACAATATCAAGCATGTTGTAGATGGTAGCATCAATAAGTTCAAGGAGAGGTTTGTGGAGGGAGGGTTCTCCTAGAAAGAGGGAGTGGATTACAAGGAGAAATTTTCTCTGACCACCAAGTATGCTTCTATTTGAGCTGTTATTTCTATTGCTTCAGTTATGAGGTGGAGGATTCATTAGATGGATTTGAAAACAAATTTACTCAACTAGATCATTGAAGAGGAAGTATATGTAGAGAAAACTTAGGGCTCTAAGGTACATGGGAGGTAGTATCATGTGTGTAGGATTAAGAAAGTCTTTTACAAAATCAAACAAGAACCCAGAGCATGGTATTCCAGGATTGATGGATACTTGCTGAGTATGGGATTTACCAAGAGTGAGGTAGATCCTAACTTGTACTTCATACTTGTTGGGGAAGATCCACTCATATTGGTTTTGTATGTAGATTATTTGTTTCTCACAGGTGCAGAAGAGCTTATTGTGGGGTGAAAAGGAGATTTGGCTACTGATTTTGAGATGAAGGGAAATAAATTGATGCATTATTTCTTAGGATTAGAGTTATGGTAGGTATCGAGAGACATATTCCTTGTTCAAGGGAAGTATGCAGTTGAGATCTTGAAAAGATTCAGAATGGAGGACTGTAGACCAATGGCTACACCTATGGTTACCAATATGAAGAAGGTTATCACTTTAGATTCAAAGTTGGTGTATCCCAGGATATACAAGTAGTTGATACGGTCCTTGATGTATTTGGTCAACATCATGATAGATATTTTTTTTGTTGTGAAAACCTTGAGTCATTTCATGGTGGATTCAAGGCAGGTGCATTGGATAGCAACAAGGAATGTGCTCAGGTACTTGAAATGTATAATTAAGTATGGATTGAGATATCTTGGAGGAGATGGAATGGAGTTGCAGGGATATATAGACTTGGATTGTGAAGGGAGTGTAGTATATAGAAAGAGAACCTCATGGTGCTTCTTCATCTTGGGATCAACAGTGATTACATGGTTTAGCAGGAAGCATACTATTATATCAGTCAGTTCAACAGAGGCAGAGTGTAAGTCATTGAGAATGGCTGGCGGTGAAGCCATTTGGATTAGCAAATTTCTTACATGTTTATTTGATCAGGAGTTAGATCCTATGGTGATATAACACAACAATTGGAGTTGTATCAAACTCTTGGAGAATCCAATATTCCATGACAGATCCAAGCATATAGAGATCATATATCACTTCATTCAAGATATAATCTAGAAGGGAGCAGTGATGATTAAATATATTTCCACAAATGAGCAGGTTGCAATTATTCTGACTAAACCCTTGGTTAAAGGGAAGTTTGTGTTCTTCATACACAAACTTGGAGTGGTGTAGAATACCTTCTTCACTAAGAGGGAATTTTGATGTTTGGTAGCATCGGATAGGTATTTTTGCATAGGTATAAGTGTCTATACATGTGGAAGTCGTCCAAATCCTTCTACCTTGAGACTTTACTTTAATTAAAATAATTATTAAAGTAAAGTTCTTTTATTAGAGAGTTGAGTTTTATTTAAAGAAATGTTTTATTTAGCATTAGTGAATTAAATAATAGCCATTGATTTGAAGTGAGGTGAGAAGTAATCTCAACAGTCAATAACTTTGAATATTAGGGTTAGGTCATAACTCAATATTACAAAATCAAGATAAGGGTGAAGGAGAAGATACATGACATTGATATAGAGCACAAAATGAATTTTTCTTAGAGTATTGGATCACGAAGGACTGTGATTCAAGGAGATGTTGGATAGGTGGATAAGGAATTCCATCTAGAGATCAAGTCAGGGAGAAGATAGAACAAATATAGTTGAAATTGGGTTTCATATGATTAGAGCCACAACAGTAGGATCACGTAATACAGAGTTCCATACAATCTTTGAGTTCTGTAAAAGATCTAGTATGGATTTGAATTTATTCCCTTCTTTAGGAATTTCGGGAAGCTGAGACATTAGAAGGGATTGAAAACTCACTAGGTTCCTTCATCAATATATTGAAGGTAACTATGTTGGATCATGTTGTCATTGATGCCAATGGTTTGATTGATTGATGTTAAGTGATTGATTGATGTCAAAGGATTGATTGATTGATGATTGATGTAATATAATATGTATTTTCCTTGATGAGAATGCATAGATGAAGATGGATCAATGAGTTGTCATTGATATGATGAAGATGGATCTATGAGTTTTCATTGATACATGATGAATATGGTTCATTGTGGTTTCATTGGTATATGATGCATTGTTGGAAAAATGTATAGATGACTCATGAGACGCCCTGCTATGAAAAATCAGGCAATATATGTCCTGGTGTGTTTTTGTATACAGTACCCATGCATTTCTATATATAGTATTCATGCATTGGATTACAATGGTTGCATCACTACATTAAATTTTATAAATTGTTATGTTAGTGGTGTCATTAGTTGAGTTAAGTATAGTGATGCGTAATGTTAAACGACACCATAGTGATTTATTCGTTGCATGTATGTTTTTTTATAAAGTATGGCAATGCATTTGAACGTTGACGTGCTAGAGTGTTATTTTTTGGGTATGCCCCAGTGCTATTAGTTAGCATTGGTTCACAACTAGGTTAAATTTTATATATCATTGAGCTAACAATGCGGTTAATGAAGTGAAATGTGTTGGTGCAAGTAGAAGCCCATTGTGCCCTAGTTTTGGGGCATTTTGAAGGATACACCACTCCGTTTCTAATAATTTATCACAATGTGCTTAAGTGAACGAAAACATTGCATACATTTGTGCAACGCAATGGAGGCGGTGATCACTGTTTATTTAACATAGTACACACTACTTCGGGGTGAGCTGAACCATTCATGCACACTGCGTGAAATTTAAAAAAATACAAATTTCAAACTAAATTGTAATTTTGAATGGATAAAAATGCAAATAGGAGGGTAATAAATAATTTGGCTATCCTCTTCTATCCCAAGGAGGCATGGTTGCATCACTGAAATGAATTGAAAAATTGTGGTAATTTCCAAAATTTGGAAATGTGTGGAATCCAACAATGGAACTATTCAAGTCAGTGTAGAGCACCGAAAACAATGCTTCTTAGGAAGAAAGGTGAGCATCAGTGCTTGCTTGAGAGTTTGGAAGCACGAGATCCATTGTAACAATGAAAAAAAAATTGGTAATTTTTTAAATTTACCCTACTTAAAATTGGTTTCGTAATTTTTTTAATTTACCCTACTTTGGTGCACTTTTGGACGTTCAGGCGCACCGGGGTGTAATATGCAATTACACCGGTGTGATTTATTCGATATATATAATTTTTTTATAAAGTATGGCAATGTGTTTTAACATTGACTCTCTAAGGCGTTATGTTTCAAGTACGCCACAAAGAAATTGATTAAACGTGGCACATCGCTAGGTTAAATTTTATATATCATTGAGCTAGCGATGCGATTAATGAAGTGTAATGCATAGGTGTGGGTACAACCTCATATTGCGTCGGTATTGGGTGTTTCGAAGGACACACAACTTTGGTTTTTGGTAATTTATTATGGTGCACTATCTTAAACAACAATGGTGTAGACATATATAGATGCACCAACAATGGTGCTCACTGTGTATTTAACACAATACACATTGCTTCAGGGCACACTAAACCATTCAAGCGCACCACATGAAATTTAAAAGTAATTGAAAAAATGCCAAATTTCAAGCTAATTGTAATTTTGATTGGATTAAAATGAAAATAGGAAGGAAATAAATAATTTGTGTTATTTGTTATGTTCCGAGGAGGCATGGTTTCACCATTGAGAGGAAATGAAAATTTGTGGTAATTTTCAAAATTTGGAAATGTGTGGAATCCAATAATGGAGCTATCCAAGTCAGTGTAGAAAACTAGAAATGAGGCATCTTAGGAAAAATGGTGAGCATTGGTGCTTGCCTAAGAGTTTGAAATCACAAAATGCACTGTAACAATGAAAATCAATTTGGTAATTTTTTTTTCTATTCAGCCCACCTCGGTGCACCTTTAGACAACTAGGCACATCAGTTTGTGTGGTTCAACAACACGAACGTGATTTGTTCGATGCATGCAATTTTATAATAAATTATGGTAGTGCTACTGGAACATGGATGCACCCGGGCGTTATTGTTCATTAATGTGTCAGTGAATATATTGCTTAAAGGTGCACCGATTAAAAAACCACCGCAAAAAACCTCCCATGACCTGTCTCTGCTATGAATAGTGACAGGGCAATATAACATTTAAGCACCAGTGTAGTAGTTTTTAGATGTACCCCAAGGTGTATGTTCCATAAAGGTGCACCAAAAAAAGGTGAACATCGTTGCTTGCTTGAGAGTTTGAAAGCATAGGATGCACTGTAACAATGAAAATTAGCTTGGTATTTTTTTTTAATTCACCCTACCGCAGTGCGTCATTATACATTTAGGCGCACGGGTATGTGTTATTCAATGACACTAGTGTAATTTATTTGGTGCATGTAATTTTATTATAAATTATGGTGGTGCTAGTGGAATGTGGACGCACCAAGGAATTATTGTCCATTAACGTGTTGGTGTGTATATTCCTTAAAGGCGCACTGATAAAAAAATATTCCACAAAAACCTCATGCGACTCGTCTCTACTATGAACAATGATGGGGCATTTGAACATTATTTATAGGTGCATTGGTGCATGTGTTCCATAAAGGCATACCAAAAAAACAGTTCTTCAAAAACCTCTAGTTGCTCGCCACTGATAACAACCTCCACTATAAACAGCTAAGGAAAAAAAAAATCGGGGAGGTTTCGTAAAAACCTACGCAAGAAGGTGTTCTCCTTGTAGTGGTTCTAGCTCCAAGATTTCTTTCTTGCTCTCTACTTGCTTCTCATGCCAAAAACATTGATTGTTTAAAACTGTTGTAGCTTCCCATACCAATATCCTCTCCTTTGCTTGTTTGCTTGAATCACACACTTCCCCAAGATGATTGTACTCAACCCCCATGGTCCCAATAACTATGGGATGTGACTTATTACACCCATCCTCTTACATGCATTGGATGATTGGATTTGGGGAACTCAATAAAAAACTAGAGCTTAATACATAGTGACAATAAAATCCAGGAATGTGGGTGGAATTAATAGACATGAGTAATTCCCCCTTGGAACCCTCTTAGGAATTATCTTAGACCCTCCCCTCTTTTGTGTATTAATTCAACCCCCATATATGCCCATGTCCCCTTATCAGTTGACATCAAATTTTACTATTAAAATTTAGAAATACATCTGCCTATACATCTCTTTGGCCATAGCCACACATTATATCTACATTAAGCATTAATTAAAATGGGGACTGTCTAATAAGTTAATGGATTCAATATGCAGAGTTGAAAAGTCAAATTAGAATTGGAAGGTCGAAAAAATAATATTTTAATGGCCATTGTAACATGGGGAAGAGTTAAGAGAATTGACAGTCGAGATTGTGTTCGATCTCTAGATCAATGGCCTAGATTCACCCTTGATAAATTTAAAAATTGATAAAATTTCGAAGTTTGAAAAAGTTATGAGATCAACGACCGAGATTAATTTTGGAGGTTTGGAAAAGGAGGAATATTGACGGTTCATATTCATTTTTGGACGTTTGGAAATTTGGAGAAAATCAACGGTTGAGATCATCTTGGCTGAAAGATAAACGACCCATATTCACTTGGGTTTTGGCCAAAAATGTCTAAGTATTGAAGTTCACCGAAAAACTCACCAATGGTCAATGGATCAAGAATCGACGAGTTTGGCGAAGTGTTGAAATTCAGCCAAATGACATATGAGATCATCAATGGCCGATGGATTGGGGATCGATGAGTTTGGTGAAGTGTTGAAGTTCGGCCAAATGAAATCTAAGATTTTCAATGGACGATGAATCGAGGATCGACAAGTTTGGAAAAGTGTTGAAGTTTGTTCATAAGACATCTCCGATTACCGACAGTCGATGGTCAGGGATCGACAAGTTTTGCAAAGTGTTGAGGTTTGCCAAGAAACATCTCTGATCGTCGATGGCCAATGGTCGGGGGTTGACAGATTTAGTGTGAAGTTCAAAAAAAAATTCTAAGAGAAAATACTGATGGTCGATGAAGGAAAATGGGGTGATGATGTTTCTAGTCACGTCAGCATCCATGTGTCATTCCATGTCATCCTAGTTGATTCCTTAGGATGACGTGTCATTCCACATCAACATAGTTTCCACGTCAGTAAAGTGATGGTCAATCATCGATGGTCAGGGTTTGGAAATATTTGTGAGAAATATTAGTTTTTCAAGAGAAATGGTTAATATCCAATGGTTGGTTATCGTGCATCCATGAGATTCGTGGGTAGCTTGTGGTTTGTGAAGAAAAATGAACGATGGTCGATGATCGGGCATCGGGAAGATCTGTGGGAAAGTTTGGTTCATGAAAGGATATTGTCAATCACCAATCACCAATAGAGTCTAGATATACTGTCCATATTGATTTCGATTTGAGATCGACGATGTATATTGCACATAGGAAAAATTGTTACACGGTTTCAAAAAAAAACAAAAACAAAGTCTAAAGCCATTTTTTTTTTTTTTTTTTCACAATTGGATAAAATTAAGGCGGAATGGGATGAAACTTATTAGCTTTTTCCAAAGAGAGGATATCTAAAAAATTTTCACATATTTCCATAGTCTAATTATGTTTGGATTTGCCAGAAATTGCAAAATAGTGGTTTTTAAAGATCTCGGTCCAGATCATTGGTAAGGGTACAGATTAAGCATAAACTCTTGGGGAGAGTCCAAAAAGAAAGCATGGAAATAACCCATGAAGGATGTAGTATACCTAGGGAGGTAATATTGGAGGTACCCAATGGGAATGGGGTTATGTATTATTAGTGGAGGCCAATTAATGTAAGGTGGACAGGTCCACTATATTATTAAATAAGGCCCACTATGGTAGTTAGATACAATAAATAGGCTTTTTAGAAGATTCATTCTCTAGAATGTTCCTAGAAGACAAATCATGCTATATAAAGAAGTGTAAGAAATGTATTGGGCATGGTGAAGAATATTGTTATTATACAAACAAGTATTGTTTGAGTGCATTCCTTCCATAAGGAATAATATATGGTGTTACCCTACCTCAAGGTTTTTGTCTACATTCTTGTATTCAATATTCTAGTGAATGGTTTATTTTATTCTTGGTTATTTCCAAAGTATATTTTCATATGTATTTAGGTATATATCAATGGAACTGAATAAATCCTATGGGGATTGGAATGAGGAAACTTAAATAGGCCAAAATCCACTATTCTAGACCACTTTTTGGGGATTTTTTAGATTTTCAGAAGAGGAAAAGTAACCCCATATCACAAAATTGGAAAATCTTATTTACTCAACTTTTTATATACTCTTCAATACAAACAACTTTGATTTAGTGAAATTTTTCCATAAGTGCACAGATTGTGAGATAATCAATCTTGCTAAAAAGTTCCAAGTCTGAAAAAAGGGGTGAAAAATGACAAAGTTGTCATTTCCATTCAATACAAACAACTTTGATTTAGTGAAAATTTTCTAGAAGTGCACAAATTGTGAGATAGCTAGTTTTGTTAAAAACAGTCTGGAAAAAGGGGTGAAAAAGGATAAAGTTATCATTTCCAGATTGACGCAGTTTTTTACTGGAGCATCATATTAAAAGTATAAGAGTTGTTATGAATTACCTATTGTTATTTTTATCTATGTCTCCAACAAAATTTTCTCTATTTCCTAACATATTTACTCTTACAATTGAAAGAAGTTGGCATTTCAATAAAATTGCACCAATGGAGAAAATGCACAAATGGGGTGAAAATGGCTTTTTCAGGAAGCCATAACTTTTAGTTTATAAATCAGATTGGGGCATGAGTATAGTCGTAGGAAATATGATTCAGAAGATAATAACTTTGATTTATTATAAGTTGGATATTGATGATATATTTATTCATGAATTGAGCAGAAAAAAGACCTATAGCATTAATTGACAATTTTTTTTTATAATATGCATAGTTCTAACAAAATGATTACTTGCACATTTTCTAGAATTAGGGAATATAAACCTATCAGTTCAAGATAAGAATGCATATTTGAGACATGGAGGAAGGAGACATAGCCTTCAATCATGATAAAGAAGCCAATGGTCAAAATATCAGTATTTGTAATGTAGAGACGTAATCAAATGGGCACAAGAGCAGAGGGGAACAAGAAACATTAATAGAGACTGTGAGAAACCTGAGAATAGAAATGAAAAGGTACAAAGCAGACAATGAGAAGTTAATGAGAGAACAAAATCAATTAAATGCTCAAGTAATGCAAAGCCTAAATCAGTTGCATAGGCAGGCAAAGAATGGATTAGACTCAAGGCAGGAAGAAGAAGGCATATATCATGAAAAAAGAGAAAATACTGAAGAAATAGTCATTCAATAAGTGCTAGCAGAAGTCATAGACATCACTCACCTCCTTACTCAACAAGGAAATTTATGCATATGAAGACTCCATAAGCAGTCCATAAGTGTCTCATGTCGGGCACCAAAGAAGAAGACATGAATTAGACAATTTGCAAGGAGAGTTGGGAAAGCTTAAGCCACCATCATTTGATGGTGAAAGGGAAAGGGAAGATGAAATTGAAGCCTAGTTACTTAAAATCAAAAAGTGTTTTCAGTTACACAACTACTCATCTAACCTAGAAGCCATAATTGCCACATATCTTTTGCATGGAAAAATTCCTATGTAATGGGATTATCTGAAGCAAGTTTAACACATTAATGAGAGAATGATCACTTGGAAGTCATTAAAGAGATATTTTCAGAAGGAATATATTTCAGATCACTTGTATGAAAATAAGATGCAAGAGTTGTTTGAACTCAGATTGGGAAGCATGACCATGACATAATATGAAAAGAAGTTCTTGGGATTACTGAAGTATGTGGGGTTTCTCAAGGATGAAAAAGTAAAGATACATAGGTTTTTGAGTGGATTTCCATCCTTTTATAAAGAGAATATTAAATATGATGTGCCTAGGACTTTGACAAAAACCATCAGGAAGTCTAAGTACTTGAATGAGAAAAGAAAGGGAAAAAAATCTTTGCATAAATCTTGGAAGGATAAGAAGAAGGAGAAATATGATCAGAGAAGAAAGGGATTCGAACCTCCTTTCAATAGAAACAGTCCAAGTACAAATCAACAAAAATAATCTAATAAGAATGAATCCAAGATGGAAGACTCCTTGGGAAAAAGAGGAAGATCGCCAATCCAATGTTGGGGGTGCAAAGAAAATCACCTATACAAGGATTTCCCTCACAGAGGAGATAAAGCGAAGATTATGCACAACATACATGAGACTACAATAATAGAGGACATGGGAAGAATATATGTAGCCTTAGAATATCGACAAACATAGTATTAATCCAATATGATTGAAGTGGAAGGTATGATCATTAATCAACCAATTTCTATTTTAATTGATTCAGGAGCAATCCATTGTTACATTGATCCTAAAATAGTGGATAGATTATATTTGGAGAAAATTAAGTTTGAGAAACCAAGTTTGGTTCAGATAGACACTAGAACCAAAAGAAGGATCAATGAAATGGTCAGAGGTTGTCCAATAAGTCTTAATGGAGTGAATACTAGTGTTGACCTAAATATTATACCATTAGGATCTTATGATAACCAAATTGGAATGGATTGGTTGGAAAAGTACCATACAATCCTAAATTGTCATAACAATACATTTAAATGTCTTGATGAAGAAGGAAAACACAAAACTATGAAAGGAATTCCAAGACCCATTTCTATAAGAGTGATTTCAGCCTTACAGTTGAAGAGATGTTTTAGGAAATGATGTCAATTGTACGCAACTCATGTGGAGGAGCCAGAAATGAAAAAAGAGCCAAGCCTTGAAGATTTTTCAGTATCGCAATAGTTTGAATATGTATTCCAAGAAATACCAGGATTTCCACCAAATATGGAAATATATTTCTCTATTGATTTAGTACCAGGAGTTTCCCTAGTATCAAAAACTCCTTATAAAATGAGTACACCCGAATTAAAGGAATTACAAATACAGCTAAAATAATTGTTGAAGAAAGGGTGTATACGCCCAAGTTTCTCACCTTGGGGAGCACCGATACTCTTTGTCAAAAAGATGGATGGAACATTGAGGTTGTACATTGACTTTAGACAACTTAATAAAGCCACGGTAAAGAACACATACCCTCTACCTAGAATTGATGATCTCTTTTATCAGCTAAGAGAAACAAATATATTTTCAAAGATATATTTGAGATCAGGATACCATCGAGTAAGAATCAAGGAAAAAAACATCAATAAGACAACTTTTAGAACCAAGTGTGGGAATTATGAATTTGTAGTGGTGCCATTTGGACTGACTAATGCACCAACTTTCTTAACGTGCTTAATGAATGAAATATTTAGAAATCATATGGATAAGTTTTTCATTGTGTTCTTGGATGACATACTTATTTATTCTAAGTATGAGGAAGGGCATGAATATCACTTGAGGTTGGTGTTGCAAGTGTTGAGGGAACATCAACTTTATTTCAAGCTTAGTAAGTGTTCTTTTTACGAAGAATTGATCCATTATTTGGGGCACATTATTTCAAAAAAAGGTATAACAATGGATCCATAGAATATTGAAGCCATTAGAGGATGGCCAACACCCAGGAATGTTTTAGAAATCATATCCTTTATGGGATTAGTTGGATACTACAGGAGGTTTATAGCAGGGTTCTCTAAGATTAATCATCCCATCACTTATTTTAAAAGAAGGGAATTAAGTTTGAATGGAGATAAGAGTGTGAAGAAAATTTTAACTTGTTGAAAGAATTACTTATTAGTGCACCTATTTTAAAGATTGTTGAACCAAATGAGAATTGTGTGGTATGTACAGATGCATGCAAGAAAGGAATTGGTGGACTCCTCACTCAAATGGGCATGTCATTAGTTATGAGTCCATAAATCTTAAAGAACATGAGAGGAATTATGCCACACATGATTTGGAGTTTGTTTCCATAGTTCATGCATTGAATACGTGGAGGCATTATCTCATGGGAAAAAAATTTGAACTAAGGAAAGACCATACTGGTATGAAATATGTTTTTGAACAACCAACTTTGAATGTTGGGAAAACAATATGTCTGGAATTTTTAAGTGAATATGACTTTGACATAAATCATATTAAAGGGAAAGAAAATAAAGTTGTTGATGCACTGAACAAGAGGATACATCTCGTGTATTCTACAACCATTAATATGCATCAATCATATTTGAAGAGAAGAATTTTAGACATTGTTGTTACAGACCAACATTACCTACAAGTAAAATAAAGTTTACAATAGAGAAATGTATAGAAGAAAATTAAAGAGTATAATATAAAGGAAGATGGATTATTTATGCATAAGAATAGAATTTATGTTCCTAGTTTTGAAGAACTTAGGAATTTGGAATTAAAATAAATGCATAATGCTCCATATGTCGAACATCTTGATTACAAGAAAATAATTGCAGTAGTAAGAATCTATTTCTCCTGGCCTGGAATGAGGAAGGATGGTGTTGATCACATTTCCAGGTATATGGAATTTTAAAGAGTGAAAGTTGAGCATAAACACCTAGGGGGTTTTCTTCAGCCATTTTCAATTCTAGAGAAGAAATGGGAAGTGGTAACCATTGAATTTATAACTAAGTTTCCCAGGACAACAATGAAACATGATTCCATAATGTTAGTGGTCGATAAATTGACAAAGGTTGCTCATTTTATTCATGTAAATATGACTCACACAACAACTAATATTGCATAAATTTACATGAGGGAAATTGCTAGGTTGCATGAGATACCTAAGGCAATTGTTTCAGACAAAGACACAAAGTTTACTTCAAATTTACAGAGAGTATTATTTAAAGGATTTGGTACAAATCCAAATTTCAACATAGCATACCATCCATAGTCATATCGGAAGACAAAGGGAGTCGACCATTGATTGAGGAAATGTTGAGAATGTATGTGATGGATAATCCATCTAAGTGGGAAGATTTCTTGCACTTGGTTGAATTTTTCTATAATAATGGGTATCAAGATTTGTTGAAGATGAGCCAATTTGAAGATCTGTATGGTATAAAACGAAATAATCCAATGAGTTGGGACAACCCAACAAACAAAATAGTACTTGGGCTAGAATTTCTTAAGGATATGGAAGACCAGACGATTAAAATTAAGCAAAATTTGAAGGCAGCAAAAGATAGACAGAAAATGTATGTAGAGAAGAACATAATAGCTAGAGAATTTAAAGTGCGAGAGCATGTGCTTTTGAAAGTGAATCCCAAGAAGATCTAATTGAAGTTGGGAAGTTGTACAAATCTAGCAGCCAGATTTTGTGGTCCATTGAGATATTGGAAAGAATAGAGCTAGTTGAATACATGCTTGCATTGTCTGCTTCCATGATTTTTCATAATGTATTTAATGTCCCTTTGCTGAAAAAGCATGTACACGATCCTAACCATGTTATTGATTGGAATTGGATTCAGGTGGATCTAGAACGAGACTTTCAATTCTAGACAATGCACATATTGGACAAAAAAGGTAAAATGCTCTGAAATCAAGTCATAGAACTGATAAAAGTTTAGTGGACCTGCTACGATCCTGAAGATGCTACTTGAGAGCATGAATATGTCATGCAAGCAGAGTACCCATGACTTTTTGAAGAATTTTGAAAGTTTGATTTATGTTTTGTATATGCACTGAGAATAACCGCAAAATAAGGGGGAGGGGAATGTAATACCCCAGTTTTGAGTCCCCATAGTAACAATGTATTTTTTTTATTTGATAAAAGGACAGAGCACCCAAATAATTATAAAAAGAGGGAAGGGTGCCTAGGAAATGTAATGTTGTGATCATTATTAAT
Organism: Picea glauca; assembly: GCA_000966675.3. Taxonomy (NCBI): domain Eukaryota; kingdom Viridiplantae; phylum Streptophyta; class Pinopsida; order Pinales; family Pinaceae; genus Picea; species Picea glauca. The sequence goes on from JZKD02S2090652.1 coordinate 30,806, forward strand.
AATAAAATGCATCGTTGGTTTCCAGATGGAAAAGGAAAAGAGTTATAGGGGCCTATGATTCCACAAGAGAGAGGCTTAAGGGGATAAGTCTTTTACTACATTTTATTTACCCATAATTGTTTTAATTGAGATAAGCAGTTACATGAGCTTCTTGGGGAAGGTCATGTGGTTCTTGATTTTCAAGTAAATATAAAAACGCTTCTTGTGGGTTGTTTGGGGCTTCTTCTCCATTTTTCATTCTATTCTCTTTTCATTCATTGTTGCTTCTTCATTATTTTTCTTATTTGGGACAGGGGGGGCGAATTGTTGGGAAAGAAGCCATGGTTTGTTAGTTGTAGTAGTGACTGGTGTGTTCTAGCCATGAATTAGTGCATGTATGCCTGAGATTCATTAGCACGTGCTAAAATTTATACACAACTATGAATCCTGAGAGTCCCAACATGGAGATTCTTGAGAAGATGCATTGGAGCCCTGGAAGGAGGTGCACAACTTGAGGGGTTGCATGGTAGAGAAGGGGGTCCATTCTCTTGGATTGTGTAGGATAGAGAGAAGAGATCTGGTGTACTTTGGATTATTGTGAGTTGAGAAAACTGTGAGAGCTTGAGTGCAATCTGGTTTTCAAAGATGACTAACACCCCAAAAATGTCCTTGTGGATTCATATCCTTGGATAGGGGGTGACCTTCTATTGATACTTGGAACAACAACGTCAATGGTTGGGTGGAACGTCGTTGGTTTGCAACCAGTTGGTGATTCATTTTTTTTAATATAAGTTCTCTCTTTCATTGTTTCATTTGCTTGTATATTTATTTCCACTGTGTATTAATTAATGTCTCTAAGATGTGTATCTTTAACGTGTCTACTTGTTGGTTATGGTTGTGCATGACATGTTTAAGCATTAGTTTATGATGTATCATGAATCTTAATTACTGAATGTGAGTCTTTCATGCTTCTTTATTAATTAAATGGTATCATAATTCAAAATTATTTTTGAAGTGCATTCTTGAGGTAGTGTTCCCAGTCTATGGATGGTTGGGTATGTTACAGGTTGTGCCCACTTGTGCTCTTATAGGGACTCCAATGGTCATCTATGAGAAAAATTGCATCCTTTGGTTGTGTCATGCCCCTTTTTGAACCATCACACTCGAATGACTCGTTGTGTCCCTTTGAGGACCCGGTGTGCCCAAACGAGCCCATGCGCCCATCAAGCATCATGTCTCTTGGACCAGTGCCCCCTCTCTTGGGTGCACCCCCCATTCCTTGTGTATTTATTTGTGTTGATCATCATGACTCCTCATGGGTGTGTTGATGGGGTCATCCATCCTCTCTAATGCGCCCATGTTTCCAAGGGTAGACATGTCCACACCTTGGGCATGATCCCAAGTTTCCCTACGCTTTCCCTACGCTTTCCCAAATGCAACCCAATTCTCCATCAATCCTTCTAATGAAAGTAGGGTGTGTTCCCCCTTGTGACACACGTCACCATCGTGTGCCCAAGGTGCCCCTTCTCACATCCACACATCTTCATTTTCCCAACCGATTGTGTGCCCTTTGTGTTCTCTTGTCTGACTTTTCCCCAAGTCTTCCCAAAGAGTGTGCATGCTCAGTTGGTGTCAAGGGAGACCTTACACAAACAATAATTCACATATATCTTATTCAAAGGGATCAAGAATCATCTTGGAAATTTATTATCACCTTTGTGTAAACATAATAGTTAAATTGATAAGGATGGACTTCAAGATGTACATCTTGTGATTATCACTTTGCCATCTAAGCATGAGGAGGATGGACTTAAATATGTACATCTTGTGATTTGATCATTTTTTTCATTTTTCCATTTAACCATGAGGAGGATGGATTTAAAGATGCACATCTTGTGATTTGATCATTTTTCATTTAAGCATGAGGTCATTTTAGTAAACTTAGTTGTCCCTTTGGACACTGTTTGATCTATCATCTAGCTCTAAGAAACATTATAAATATTTGATTTTTTAGTTGAGTATCATTAGAGTATAAACAAATGCCTAGACTAAGTTGTAAATTTTGTTGTTCCAAGAGAGGATGGTAACATGATCAATATTGATACCACACCTTAACATGAAAATGAATAGTTAGATCCATTACTACCTAGTTAAACTTCACCATTATTTTAAAAGCTCATATTTTATATACACCATTTGTATTAATGAGAAGAACTTCCTTTGTATATCAATTTGTGTTTCAAGTAAGATGGATTTCTTTAGATTGGCAAGCAAGGAAAACAATCATAGGTACAAAGGCTTTCATGACACATGAATGCATAGGAATAAGTACATGCACTATTAAAGGAATGATATGCAATGTCCATGAGGATGATTATGTTATGGGTGAAACACTAGGGAAAATGGACTTTGGTGTTTTCCTAGAAGAGATATGTGGGAAGTGCAAAATATGCAAGATAGAGGATAAGTCTATATGTTATTTTATTAAATGGATAATAAATAAATTTTTCAACAATAAAGGTTGAGGGCCAATGAAAATTTTAGAGAGCCACCAAAGGAAATTTTGATATGGGATGTTATAAAGGACACAAGACCCTTAAAATAATGGGATGGGGGCCTTTATAATATAAAATATCTAGACTCAAATGTTATGCATGCATCAAGGCCATATAAAAAAGTTATATGAGTTATGGTTATAAAAGAAGACCCTTAAAATAATGGGATGGGGGCCTTTATAATATAAAATATCTAGACTCAAATGTTATGCATGCATCAAGGCCATATAAAAAAGTTATATGAGTTATGGTTATAAAAGAAGTTGCAGAATGTCAAACAAAGAAAGAGAAAGAGAAAGAAATCCAATTTTTGGTAGTGGAGGAATGTTGTAGTAAAGATTGTCTTCAACATGTGGATAGGAAGGTCATTATAGATGCTAGAAGTGGTATGGAAAGTATAAGTCAAAATGGTATTAGGAAATTTGTCTTGAATTCACTCCTTTCAAAAAATTCCATGTCAAATAAGCATGGCCATGACCTACCTCACATTATTAGGAAGATAAATGATGTGATATTTGATGGGAAGGTTATTTCAAAGAAAGAGTGGCGCAAGATACATAAGATTCCTCATAGCACTTTATATAAATATATGCATTGTTTTAAACAAGGACAAAGTAAAATCACACATGGTAAGACCAATACATGAAAATCACATCCAGACAAACCTTGGAAACTAAAGAATTGTAATGGATAATTCAAACTTATCAACAAATCAAACCGTGCGTCAAGTTGAGTAAGATGGCACTTCATCTCCTCTAATATTGTTGCCTTTGGATTACACATAAATCTCTTTGCTAAAAGAGATCTATGAGGGTATTGCAAAGCTCAGCTACCCATCAATATGATGACCAACAATGACAAGGATATGGAATACCTAGTTTCTAGATGTGGAATTCTCAAAGAACACCAACTTTAGATGTGGAAATGTTGTATACAACGTTGACATTTCCTTGGGGTGGCAATGTACAACTTTTCTACAAGTAGCAAAAATTACATAGTTATTTTACAATTTAATTTAAAATTTCATCATTGCATTTATATATACATGGTTATATGCTTCCATGGCATGAAGTTGGTTGAATGTTAGTGCAATAATTATGGATACAAGTTTTTTTTCTTTCATGGTGTGAAATTGATTGGATGTTAGTGCAGTGAAATAGATGCATACTAAATCAATCTCATCAATATTAAAATATTATAAAAATAAAAATTACTAAAAATAGTAATCAATAAATTAATAATTTATTATAATTATAATAATAATAATTAAATAATTAATAAAAATCAAATAATTAATAATAATTAAACACCACTTTGATGCTAACATGACGCAACTTTGACACTAACACAATGCAACTTGAAATATAATATGATGCAAAATGATACAATATTGACACAAGAGGATGCAATTATAATGCAACTTGATGAAAAGTTGATGTAAATTGACACAAATACGATGCCCACAAGACGCGAATGATTTGAATTTTGACATAATAATGATGTAATATGAGACTAATACAATTCCATTGAAGTATGTTGGTTTGATGTAAAATTCCACCCTATGATTCTAAGACGATACAAAATACATGATTTCATTTCCATAACGATGTAGAGGCGATGTTAAGCGTAGTTTTGAGGAGCATATGTGACACAACCACAACAACAACAATGTCATGTGTGGTTTTTTTATGCTTGTTTCATTGCCACAATAACATTGATAAGGGCACACATTGAAAAAAAATAAAAATGAACCACTATTGTTGCGACACAACAAATGATGCCCCCCCAAAACCATATACTTTGGTATCATCCATACTTGAATTTTTTGGAAAATAATACACTAAATGGTGATGTTAGAGATGATGCTAGATAAATGTATTGTAGTAGTGCCTCCAAGTGGACTATGAGAACCATTAATAGGTTTTGCACACCAGGAATGGATATTGGGTTCTTTATCATGGCTAAGGGAGGAAAACAAGGGCCTTAGGTCCTAAGCACATATTCTCAAGCTCAAACACCATGAACGAGGCCTCAAAGAAACAAATAAGCCCTTTGAGGGGATGCTTGGGCTCTAGGTGATATATAGGCACCATTAGGAGATTTTGCAAAAAGCGGAAGGGTCTTAGGGCCTTGATCATGGTTGTAGGAGGAAAAGAAGGGCGTTGGACCCTAATTGAAGCTTTTAAGGCTCAAGGTGGTTGAGACCTAAAATCATCAGATGCATGTATAGGTGATGTTTGTCCTTATATATATATATATATATATATATATATATATCTTGTGAAAGACCTACTAATGGTTCCTATAATAAACTCAAAGGACAAACATCACCTTTTTTTTTCAAAGAAAAAAGCGTAATTCTTATTCCTTGTGTAGGACAAAATGTTGGTTGTGGAGCCTAATTATCTTTCTGATTCAGAGGTCTTTTACTTTCAGCCATGTTTATACCCCATGAAGTATTTACACCCCAGAAGTATGTACACTCTTCCATGCAGGGGAGTGTAGAGGGGGGGTACCCCCTTTGCGGGGTCCAGGGGGGATATCCCTCCGGTTGGGGGTTTGGGGGGCAAGCGGGCCCCCAACGTCCCCCGATGGGGGTTCGGGGGTGAAGCCCCTGAAGGAAAAATTGCCTTGCAAATGTATATTGTAATTTCATTGTAAATCTGGACCGTTCATTATAAGGTCGTAGATCTAACGATAGAGATTATGTTAGGTTTTTTTTCCCTAGAAGGAAACTCTCTTTTCCTGAGGGAAATGTATTGCGGCTATGGTTGATGGCGAATATTGTATTCTGATATATGAGACTGTGAGAGAAAGAAGAGGAAGTTACAGTGGGTTTGTTGTAGGTTGTATCCATTCATATGCTGGATAATAATAAAGGAAGGACCTGGCAATTTCTCTGGTGGACGTAGCCCACACTGGGTGAACCACGTAAATCTATGTCTCTATTGTATTGTGTATATTCTTTGTTTTGTTTCCGCATTTGTTTATTTTATTGCTCCATGGTCCTGTTTTTCTAACATAAAATCACATGTTGTAGGTTCTTATAGAGCACTACACACTATGGAAGTGTGTGCTATTGCTGAAGATAAGTGGGCAGTTGATTTCCTTTCCTTCAAGTCTGTATCAAGGAGAAAATAACAAAATCTCATCCATGACTGAGTGTATTGTATTATGTTCATATAAGTCTTTTATATACAATATGAGATCACCATTGTCGTGGTTTATGTTTGTCTATTTATCAGTAATAGAGCAGTTTTTAGAGCCTTTAATGGTGCCTTTATTTGTTGTGGAAAAAGTGAGTAAAAAAGTGACTGAGTTGTTCAGTGTAGTGTAGTTTGATTGTATGACTATCTGTCTTGTTTCTTTGGTTCAAGACTTCAAAAAAGTAGTGATTCCTGGTCTTCTATAAAAGGTCGGTGGTAGTAAGCATTTGTGTCTTATCCTTTTTTTTTTTTTCTGTGATGTGCTAATGTTCTTGTGGGAGCTGTAGTCCTTCTTTGGATAGTTGGTCTGCTAGCATGTTTTTGTCCCTATATATATGTGAGATAACCACAATATCAAAAGTGTCAAAAAGTCTGTAAATTTCCTCCAAAATAGGAAGTAGAAAAATGCTATGACAATTTTGTTTCTTGTTTGTCCAATTTATTACATTCATAAAATCTCCAAAATTTTGTATATGATGTAATTCCTTTTCTCTAGCAAAAAGAAGTAGAAGCTTTGGGGACATTAATTTAGTAGAGTTGTTTGTTCCCCTTCCCAATCCCATTTTTATGTGGTAAAAGTGGTTTTCAGAGATATGTAGGGTAGCTCCTCCACCACAAACATTGTTCTGTGCGGCCCCATCAAAGTAGGCCCAAGGTTTTGTGGTATCTATAGTTTCTTGTTGTCGTGTCCTAAATTTTTTTGAAAATTTGTTCTGGGGAAAATGGGAAAGTATTGTGAGACTTTGAGCTGCTATTTGTGTTGTGTGAGTGGCTTTTTCCTTGAATATTTTTGAGTTTATTGCTAGCCAAATTCCTCAACTTATTAGAAGAGGAAGTTCTTTGAAGGCAATGTTTCCAGGGGTATCTATCCATGTTTTACAGGTGGATTCCATGGAGTCTCATACCCATATGCAAATATGTTTTAGACTTATTGAAGTTTCAATCCAAACTTTAACTGTGAAGGGGCAGGTGAGAAGCAGATGTAGAGTGGTTTCATTTGCAATTTTGCAGAGTGCAAATCTTCTTGGGCCTTCTATTTGACGCTTGTTCAAGTTTTCCCGAGTCGGGATTCGATTGTTTAGAGCTACCCACATGAAGATTTTTTCTTTTTGTGGGAATTTTTGCTTCCAAAGGATTTTCCACCACCATTTGGGGTTTTGTTGTGATGGGAGGTTTAGTGATACGTACCCTGCTTTTGGGGGTGTTTAAGCCTGTTGCATCTTTTTGCCAAACTAGTTCATCCTCCCCATTGGTTAGTATGATGTGGCTTCTTTTGAGTGAAACTATATAATTTGTCAAGGAATCTTCTTGAGGCCCAACGAAACCGAGAAAATTTACAGTTTTCCATCCTTGATTCCAAAAGGTTGTAGTTGGGGGATTTGCTATATGGGAGAGATAGAAGACACCTTGTCTATTGAGTTGTTCGATAATGTCCTCCGACATTATGTGAGATTTCCCACTTCTTGGCCAAGTGTCAGTCCCTATTCGAAGATGATTTCCTTTACCCACCTTCCAAGCAAGACTGTCCCCAATCACTGTGAGTGAAAAGGTCATTGCTTTCCAAATAATTAGGCCATTTGTTGAGACTTTGTGAGGGATTCTGATCCAATATTCAATTGTGTCTGGGGAAATATATTTTTGAACTATTACAAGCATCCACATGCTTGTGTCTGAGATGAGCCTCCAACAGGATTTTGCTGCAAGGGCCTTTGAGAAGAGAATTTTTTTTTGGAGCCCCCAACCTCCTAAGGCTTTTGGAAAATCTTTGTTGTCCCATTTTGACCAGGATTGTGTATACTTTTCTCTCGAGCCTGACCAGATGAAACGAGCACAGATCTTTCTGATTTTTTCCAAGACTCCTTTTGGGATCCAAGCTAGTGACATCCAATACACTGGTATAAATTCTAGTACTTATTTCGTCAGGGTGAGTCTGTTGGCTCTTGATAACCATCTGAAGCTCCAACTGTTTAGTCTTTTTTCTATTTTTACTATCAACCATTTCCAATCTTCTTTCTTGTAACTATTTGGCTTTAGTTGAAATCCTAGGTATTTTATTCCTTGCGATATATCTTGCACAGTGAAGGGGAAGAGTCTTCGATATATTTCCTTTTCTTTTTTCGTTCAATTCAGAAGTGGATATTGTGGATTTTTGTTCGTTTATTATCATACCTGTGGCTAAACAAAACAATATGAGGATGTTTTCCAATGTTTCAACGTCTCTAGGTTTCCCATTACAGAAGATGAGGATATCATCCACAAATAAGAGGTGTGTGAGTTTTAGCCCCGAAGATACTGAAATTCCCTGGAAATTCCTTGCTATGACAAAGGACATCCTTGTCTCAGTCCTCTTTCTGATTTGAAGAAAGGGGAGGTTTCCCCATTCATGAGTACTGCAAAAGAAACTCTGGTAATGCAGACCATTATCCATTTTATAAAAGGGACTTGGAAGCCTAGATGAGTGAGCAGAAGGTGTATATAATCCCAATTTACTTTGTCAAAAGATTTTAAGAGATCTATCTTCAGGATAGCTCCTTTTGATCTTGAGGTATTTAAGTTGTGGATGCCTTCTTGTGATACCCATACCGCCTCATGAATTTGTCTTCCTTCAAGAAAATTGAATTGTTCCATTGAGATGGATTTCGAAAGTATGGGTTTTAGCCTACGGGATATGATTTTGGAAATAATCTTGTAAATACAGTTACAAAGGGAGATCATCCTGAAGTCATCAAAGGTCTGAGGATCATTTACCTTTGGTATGAGGTCTATAAAGGTGGAGTTGAAAGTCCCATGAATTCTACCATTTTTTCTTGATTCCTCAATTAATTTTAGCATATATTTGTTGAGCACATCATAGAATCCCCTGAAGAATTCAATTGTCCACCCATCTGGGCATTGGATTTTATCCTTATGGAACCTTTGAAGGGTTTATTTTAACTCTTCTTCTGTGACTTCGGAAAACAAATCTTGGTTCCCTTGGTCATTTACAAAGTTTGGGAGTTATAAGGCCACCTTTATTAATTTTGCAATATTTGTGCTCCTATCTGCTTTGAAGAGGGTTTGAAAGTGGTTTTTGCCCAGATTTGATAGTTCATCAAAAGTTGTGTAGGTTCTGTCTTCCTGGTCCTTTAGACTCCAAATTGTATTTTGAGCTTTTCTTCCTTTTGCATAAGCTTGGAAGAATTTTTTGTTTTCATCCCCTTTTTCCAACCAAATATCTCTGCTTTTCAGTCTCCAAGTATTCTCTTGTTACTCGAGCAAGGTTCTTCTTCTTGCTTCTGAAGTTTTTAGAGTTTCACGAGATTCAGCTGAGAGGAAAGATGACTCGGGGTCTTCTTGGAGAAGTTTGAGTTTTTCCTCTATTTTTTGTAATTCTTGTTCCTCTGAAGTCTTTTTTTCTTTTTCCCAGGGGATGACCAATTTTTTTTAACATTTTGAGATTTGTTGCAAACTGGATGCCCGCAGAAGTTTCCTCAATGTCTCTTAGAGTGGTCCAGTTTTTCCTGATTAGTTGTTTAAAGATTTCATCATTTATCCAAGAGGGGTTGAATTTGAAAGGAGTTGCTGATTTACTGGGAGTTCCTTCCAATTCGAGCCATATAGGTGAGTGATCTGATTCCCCTCCACTTCCGATCCATTGATGAAATTGAAAAGGGAGCATTGCAACAGATTCAGAGATCAGGAAGCAATCTAATCTTTTTGCAACTCTGGCTTCTCCTGTTCTCATATTTCTCCAGGTGGGTAGTAATTTTAATGGAGACAAATCAATAAGACCTTTTGAGGTGAATAGATGGCTGAAATACCCTGCTTGACTGTCTGGGTGGGCTGTAGGACCCCATCTTTCTGCTTCCCCCAAAGAGAAGTTTAGGTCACCTCCCAAGATTAGTAGTTCGGGATTCAAAAGTTCTTTGGCGAACAGGTTGTCCTAGAAGGCGTTTTGATCTATGTGTGGCCCATAGACGTTGATTAGTTTGAACTCCTTTCCAATTCCTTCCAAGAGGAAATCTCCTCCTAATATAGATTCTAATGCTCGGGAATTTATGAGTTTTAATCTTTGAGTTCGCCAACCGATAATCAAGCCCCCCGAACGGCCTTTGGGACTTTGACCCAAGAAGGCCCAACCTGGGAGGAGAGTAGTGAGCAATTTTGTCGCGACTTCTTCGTCTGAGAGAGTTTCTTGAAGAAAAATTATGTGTGGTTGGTTTGTCAGTACCAACCTTTTTAATGCATATTTTTGGGGGGAAGTTGCCAATCCCTTGCAATTGTAGGTGAGTATATTCATGAGTGAACCCTATCGAGGGTTTTCATTGCTCTAAGCACCCCAATAATTGATTTTTCAGGACAAACATCACCTATACATGCATGTGATGATTTTAG
>JZKD02S2090663.1:9957-41466 GCA_000966675.3 Picea glauca
GTGAGAAGTGTATATTTGTTGGTTATTCTGAAGATGTCAAAGGTTATAGACTTCTTCAACCACATTGTAATGAAATTATTATTAGAAGAGATGTTAAATTTGATGAAAATTTCTTAGCCTACGAGCCTAATTCGGTGATTGTGCCTTCTTCGGCCTATGATCCATCTTCGGTGTTTGTGTCTTCTTCTGTTCATATTCTGGTTTCTTCTTCAGATGATGACAGTGAGGATGAAAATCCACCTCCTCCTACTCACCTTCCTCCAGCTGAGTCCTTTGAATATGAACCAGCATCGGTTCCATCGCTTCCTAGATGGGTCCGTTCAACACGAGAAGAAATTGGTGGTCTTGTCGGTGATCCTTAAGATCAGCATCGAACACGTTCATAGTTCCAACGAGCCTCTTCTCTTTTGGCTCAAGTTTTAGAGACTCATGATCCAGAGACATTTGTCAAAGCTTCAGGTCATCCAGATTGGGATACAACAATGAAAGAAGAGTATCGTTCTTTAATGGAAAACGATACTTGGGATCTTGTACCTCTTCCAAAAGAAAGAAAACTTGTCAAATGTAAAGGGGTCTACAAAACTAAGTATGCATCATATGGAAGTGTTGAAAGACACAAAGCTTGGTTAGTTGCCAAAGGATTTTCCCAAGTTGAAGGAATTGACTATAATGAAACCTTTGCCTCTGTAGCCAAAATGAATTCCATATTCCTTGTTCTTTCCCTTACTGCCTCACATAAATGGGAGGTCCATCATATGGATGTTAAATCCTCCTTCTTGCATGGAAATTTGAAAGAATAAATATACATGGAACAACCTCCTAGCTATGTCCATAATGACTCTAGCCTTGTTTGTCGCCTTAAGAAATCTCTTTATGGTATTAAGCAAGCTCCCCGAGCTTGGTCTGCCAAAATGGACAACTTTCTTATTGACATTGGATTCTCTAGATGTCATTCTGATCCTAATGTCTATATCAAGAAAGTAGGAAGCCATCTCATAATCCTTTTCCTTTATGTTGATGACATTATCCTTACTGTTAGTGACTTAAAACTTTTAAACCATGTGAAAACTAGCTTAAGAAGAAATTTGAAATGACAGACTTTGGTTTTTTGCACTATTTCATTGGTCTCCAAGTTTTGCAAACCAATGAAGGAATTTTTCTTTCCCAGTCTAAGTATGCTTGTGACCTTCTTTGTCGCTTTCACATGGATGATTGTAAACCAACGCCTTCTCCCTTCTAGGCTGGAGTCAATCTTACTACCACCTGTACTTCTTTTGTAGTTGATGCCACCCTGTACCGTCAGTTAGTTGGTAGCCTCTTATAATTGACTCATACCCATCTTGATCTTTCCTTTATTGTTGGTCTTGTTTCCTGGTATATGAAAACACCCCATGAAAGCCATTGGAAAGCAGCTAAAAGGATACTTCACTATGTCCATGGTACAATTCAATTCAAGATACATTACAGTTCAGGGGGGACTCCTTTATTGGTTGGTTTCACTGATTCAGATGGGGTCGGTGACCCTGATGATCGAAAGTCTACTGCAGGTTATGTTTCCAACCTTGGTTCAGGACCTGTCACTTGGGCCTATAAGAAACAACATGCTATTGCACTTTCTTCAACAGGAGTAGAGTACCAAGCAGCGGTAAATGCAAGTCATGAAGCCTTGTGGCTTCGACAGATCCTTTCATAGTTTGGATTCGAGTAACAACATCTGACTAGCCTTTTGTGTGACAATCAGAGTGCCATCAAGCTCGCCAAAGACCCAGCTCAACATCAATGCAACAAGCACATCAAGATACACATGCACTTCATCAAAAAACTCATTCATGATCAAGTTTTTGAAGTGCTCTTTTTCCCTACAGAAGATCAAGTTGCAGACATTTTCACAAAGTCTCTTACAGAAGAGAAGTTTTCCAAACTTCGATCTATGTTAGGAGTTCATGAAGTTGTCATTAAGGTGGGATAGTCTCTAATGCATCCTTCCTTCTCCTATTGTGTCAACATTGTAAATCCTTCAATCATATCCCATGTTGTTATTAAGGGGGGATGTTAGGATATTTAGACACTTAGGAGTTAGTTAAGATCTACTTGGTCTAATGCGTCGTTAGGTAAAAGTGTGTTTATTAGTGTGTTTCTTTAGTATTCATTAGTATTCATTTGTAGTTAGGAAATACAACGGTCACGATATGTTCCCGACATAGAGTGATCTGACGGTTCATACTCTCCTTGATCTTAACAACCATTGATTCATGGATTAACAACTGATTGGTCCATGATCTCTATTTAAAGAGCATGGAGGGTCATTTTTCGATGATCGATTGTGAGAAAATCTATTGTAAAATATCTTTGTAATATTTTTATTTTGCATTAATAAACTGCTCCAAGTGCCCGCATTGGTTGGGGCCGTGGATGTTTCCCCATAGGGGTTTTACCATGTGAAAACATCGATGTGTTGATCTTTGATCTAGTTATGTGAGTGGTTACTGAAGGTGTTCATCCTCTATTGGAATACATGTGTTGTCGAACAAAAAAAAGGTTAAACTCATGCCAAGTAGATGTCCTTCTGGACCAATTTAATGAGTGTGAAGGAACAAGGTCACTCGCCAATCGTTTCATATTTAGGGAGTCTGAAAATGGCTTAACTATGGACTCTGTGGGGGTTCCTTTTTCGTAAGTAATCTCCAAGGCCCGAAAAAGTGATAAACCAAAACCAAAGAGAATTTTCCTTTTCCAAAAAATTTGGTCTCTCGGGTCCAAAAAAGGATTAAAATTACGCCTAAGAATACTCTTCTAGCGAACCGAAGTTCTTAGAGCATACCTTTATTCGTAAAATTATCCATCCAGACCAAAAAAGGGGTAAACTATTGTCGGAAAAATGTGCCTTCAAATTTGAGTTTGGCGAGCATGAAGGGCAACAAGATCGCTCGAAAATATTTTCAATTTTAGAGAGTCTGAAAAGGGTTTAAAGAAGACTCCAGGGGGATACTTTTCTCAAGTAATCCATACGAGATAAAAAAGTAAATACAGTCTCGATGGATGTTTCTTTCAAAATTTAAAGTGAGCTTGAAAGACAACAAATCATGGTCATTTAGGGAGTCCTAAGGGTGAGTCCAATAATGATGATTAGAAAGAATAATGAGGCTTCAATATGTAATCATGACAGGACTAACAAGGGCCTCCAAGCCTATATTCAGAAATGACAACTTGGATGCCAAAAGGAAGCAAAGGATCTACCTAGGGCATCCATGTAGAGGTAGGCTCTACCACCTAATTAAGACACTTCTAAAGAAACAAAGAAGGTTCTGTGTCACACTTCGGTGGGGTTGATCCTATGGAAAAGAGGAAAAGACAACGAGATGCATAAAGATGGGAGTGAAAACATAACTTATATGCAAAATTTGGAAAAAATGACTTTTATCAATGGATGACATCAATGTAACTGATCTCAAAAAATTACCAAACCAATAACACTAGTTTACCAGAACGACTAACAGATAACTCAAAAGTGAACTCGAGTAGTCACCAAGCCAGGAAAAGTGAAAAAGGGGACCAAATTAGGGAAACAAGGGCCAAAAAAATCTATAAATAGAGGTGAACAACTCATTTTTACCATTGCAATAGGGAAATTAACAACAATGTCAAAAAACACCTTCATAAAAAAAATGAGTTCTGGGAGCTACGGTGGACGAAAAAACCCTCCTACTTGGACCAAGTAAGTATAAATTCCCTCCTCTTGCATTTCAATTCTTTCCTTTGTGTTTAATTTTAGTTTGGGAGGGGCACACTCTTGTAAAAGGGTCACGTTTGTGTGTACGCGGGATTTCGAAGGCCATCCCACATATGTACTCAGGCAGAGTAATAAAAATCCCGAGTACATATGCAATTTTCTAATCTACAACCCGCGTACACCTCCTATTGTATCAAAAAAAGAAAAACACAAGTATTCATCTCTCTCCAACACTTTGTATGTGAAAGGATGTATGTTCACTAGAGGGAGAGGGAGCATGAGGAGATGGATATCTTGGTCGAGGAGGACCCTATGGCTATCGCCTCACTAAAACAATGTGCCTTATGGAAATTCTTCCAGTGTCCATTCATGAGGGCACAACCAAGTTTTCTTAACACTCTTGTGGATTAATGTCATCCTAATGCAGAATCTTTCATGCTAGAGGGTCAATCACTTAAGCCGACTACAAAGGATATTTACTTTCTCCAGAAGAGGGGAACTGGTCAACTTGAGGACCTTTCCTCCGGGGACATTCAACATCGAGGACTATATCAACATGTATTTTGAGGTTGGTACTGATAAAGTGGGTTCTCAAGTGTCAATTCACAAGATAACTAGCCTCTCTCTATGAGTGATTCTACTCCTGATTGGGTGAATTACTGGATCCGCAACACTCCATCAAGCCTCTCACTCACATATGCATTTTGTGGTTCAGTGTTTAGAAGTGACAATATTTGACTGGAGTAATACCATGCTAGTATGCATGAAGAGACAACTCACAGAGTGTCGTAGACATACCAACAAGAATTTCAGGATTGGTACCATATTGTGTTCCTTCTTCTTCGAGAGGGTTCCCAGTCTCATCCCTAGAGAGATAGTACGAGGGCATATTGCCCCCTTCCTAGTAGTGAGTAGGTGGGTGGTTTCACTGCCTAGACAGGGTGGAGGAAGGACTGTAGAGGCCTTCGAAAACAAATTATTTGGCTGGTGGGAACGTTAGATCCTAGTTATAGAGGAATGTCCCTATGCAATGATTATCTTCCTTAGATATCCATACAATCCTGTGCCCCCTGGCAAGGAGCGTGGTGAGATAGGTAAAAACAAATTTTTTGAAGTTATTAAGTTTTTAATTTTCATATATATCCTTTTTATGTGTGTGTCAGAGTACTAACTTGTGAATTTGTTATGTACAAATGTGGGACATGTTCGACTGACAAACTTCACCATGACTCATCGTCGTCCTCGACCAGAGGCAGGACCAACAACACTAGGAGCACCGACAATTACGGGAGGAACCCCAGCCGGAGAGGCTGATAGATTCTTACGACAAGTGGAGAGGAACGTCATTGCTCTCACTCGTGCAGTTCCTATGGTTAAGATCGCATATCTCCCCCTGACTATGCAACCACATGTAGTAGGGGTGCCTTGGACATGGGTCTAGTTTTTCAGGTGTCTTACGAAGACCATTGTTCACTATAGCAGGGCCAATAGGCCTAGACCTTAGATAGCGTTGGACCATCTATGTGCTGAGGGAATGTTTTGTACCATGTATTTTGAGGGCTTAATCCTAACGATTTATACCGATGAATTTTGAGTATTTCATGCCCACTTTTGTACTCCTGACACTATTTTCGACACACACACACACACACACACACACACACACACACACACACATATACACATCTTTCTATTTTTATGGATAACATTTTTTACAAATGTATTTACATCTGTATATGTGTGACATGTGTTTTTCTTTTACATGTGAGCAATATGACAATCTAAAACTTGATTAGCTAGAGTATTCATTAAATGATTAAATCTCATAGGAACATGAATATACGTAATGCAATCAAAATATCGTTCTAAGAGACGTACCCTAAGGAATCGTTGGTGAAGAGTGGGATCATAAATGCGGTAAACCCCATTTAACTGGGACACAACCAATTGAGAATCTATATAAACCCGAAGGTGTGAAATACGATGTGACAAAGCATCATGTATCAATTATATCACTACACTTTACTCGACAACATTATTGGTTGTGTCACCCAGAAAAATACCTCTGAAAGATAACAATTGGCCTCTAGGTGTGAATATCACCCAAGCTGCGGAAGCAAGCCTCCGAGTGTGTTAGATAGCACCATCCATGAACCCAAAGTAAACCTCTGATTCACTTGACATCTTCCACAGTGAAAAAAGAAGAAAAACATAACTACAGTTCCACAAAACAAAAAAGACAAGAATGTATAAAAGACTATACATATATACAAGAAGCCACTCAGGTGACCGACCTAAGAGTACTAATTGTTAAGGTAGAGCCCATTTCTAGGCCCCGCTAAAGAATTTCCCTCGAAATCAATGAGACATTAAGAACCCTTCTTCAAGACCTCTTTCACAATGAAAGGTTCGAACCACATGGGTTTGAACTTGCCAGCCCCCAGGGGATATTTTTCTTGGTCGTAAATCAAGACAATATCACCTTCAGAGAAACTTCAAGGGAGAACAGACAGATCATACTGAAACTTGACTCGTTTCTTATGATCCTCGTTAGCAAAGGTTGCATCACAATGTTGCTCATTGAGCTACTTAAGATATGGAAGGTGTTCCTCAAGCAATGTAGTGTCGAGAAGTAGCTCCACTGCCAACTTTAAGGAAGGGATCTGACACTCAATGGGTAAGACTACTTTCAACCCATATATTAGTTGAAAAGGTGAAAAATCAGTGGTAGTCTTTACAGACATTTGATAGGCCCATAACATTGAATACAACATCAAATGCCAATTTGACTTGGCCAAATTGATCATCCTCTGAAGAATAGTCTTGAGAGACTTATTCACAACTTCAATATGACCAATCTCTTGCGGGTAACAAGGTCATGAATTTTCATGTTTGAACCCAAGCTTTGATGTTAACTCAATCATCATTTTATTCTGGAAGTGACTGCCATGGTTAGTGACAATATCCTTCGGGATACCAAATCTTTCTACTATCTGATTGAAAACGAAAAGGGTAGCAATTTCCCCATCATTACTAAATATCGGCATAACTTCAACCCACTTAGTGAAGTAGTATACTACTATGATGATATAGCCATGCCCCCTAGAAGAAGTCACGTGACATGTAGTGAAATCAATACCCCACTTGGTGAAGGGACCAAAAACAATGATTGGAAACATAGGAGCAGGGTGTGCCCACATATTCTAACAAAATATCTATCACAGGTGACACTTGTTGACTGCCTCAACACAACCTTTGATTAACGAGGGCCATAAATAACTTATGCGTATAATTTTTGGGGTTGTTTCCAACCGAGACAATGACCGCTACATGCTATGGTGTGACAGTCGTTCAACATGATCTCTACTTCTTCGTGGGTAAGACATCATTGAAGAAAGAATCTACACCTCGATGATACAAAGTGTCATCGAGAATGAGATAGTTTCGTGCTTGGTGTCATATTCGTCAATGCTCATCGCAAGAAGCAGAAGTGGGGCACTTCAAAGTCTGAAGATACACTAGGATATCTCCATACTAGGGGTATGCATATGAAAGTAGAAAAATATCTTTGTTTATAGGTAACTCTTCGAGCATAATATCACTAGACTTGATCGGTAGTTCCAAAATTAGTTCGGAAAAGACCAATTAATTTTCCACCAATGACCCGTTGTGTTAACACATATTGGAAAGGGTTAACGATGGCAATGACGGTGGTCTTACGAAGCAATATATAGTGATGGAACCATTGGACAGTGTGGATAGCTGCCAAAGCAAGTTTCTCAACATGAGAGTAGTTGAGTTTATGTCCAACTAGGCCTTGAATAAGATAATAGATAACGTTATCTTCGAGTGTGTCATCCTCTTGGACCAATACCATGATGATGGTTGACTCTATAACATCCAAATACAACAATAAATCTTTGTTATAATCAGGAGGTCGGAGTAGAGGGGAAGATTGTTAGAAAAACAAGATCGTGGAGCAATAAAATAAAAAAATGTGGAAATAAAACACAAAAGATACACAATACACAAGAGACGCAGATATAAGTGGTTCACCCAGTGTGGGTGTTGGCACAGGGGAAGACCCAAGGTTCAATTCTTAACAATGCACCAACAAAACCCTGACTGTTAGCCCTTTCAGAAACTCCTGCGAAGAAGGCGAAGTCTCACCCGAGGTAGAAGCACAGGGGGTTACAGGACGCAAGTGTCTGTAACCAAGTTGGTGTTGATTTTTCATAAGCTATTTCAAGCATGTAGTTCATTTAATTTCATCATTTATTAACCATAAACAAGAATGTTTCAGCAACTAGGATCACACGAAGAAACACCATGCACAAGAACACAAGATATATCCTAGGAAACCCTTCTCAAACAAGGGAGAAAAACCTAGCGAAATCCTTTGCTATATTCTTCAAGAGAAAGACCTTTCACCACCAATAATGACTTAGCACAAAAGAGGGTGCTTAAGCCCTAAAACACTAGCACACAAGAGATGTGCACACCTTTTCCAAAGAGAAGTACTTGCTGAAATTTCCAAAACATATGAGAAGGATATGATTCTACAATGGAGAATCATCTCCTACTTATATTAGACTTTGAATAATTAAAAAGGGATTATATTGGCACAACAAGGCCGACCTATCTAAGTCAAATATACTTATTATTATATTTATTATTGTTATAATTAATATTCACAATATTAATTATCTTGTTTATGTTAATCATATTAGAATAGGGTCGACCTGTACCCTTTAAACAATAACTAGGGTTACAGGTAGGTCTGACTCTTGAATAATATATAGAAAAGGATCTGATACACCGAATAGTGATCATCCACTAGGGGAACATCCATAGGGATGCCATGACTATGATTCACTAAATTACACAGATGAACTAGGTCCTCACATGTTCACATGTTCATCCACAGGCACGTCCACTCTACATATCTGCTTTCCCACTGCCACCAACAAGAGAATCATCTGGAGTCTTCTCGTCAACTCTGTTGCTCAGAGGAGGCCATCACATCATATTCATTTATGTTCACATGATTATGTGCCCAACACTTTTGGGATTTCCCACGTTCACCTTGTGCTCAGCCACAGGCACGTCCTAACTCAACATATCACTTTTCATCTAGATAATCATCTGGAGTTCTTATCATTCACATCATGGAGGAAGTCATCTCTACGTTTCTGACTCTGCCCCAGGCAGGAACCACGAACCCTTCATAGGGGATTTCTCTCAGGTTTGTAAGCTGTGAGAAAGGATTCACATAGCTGCTATGTTCCACATCTCATAGGTTTGTAAGCTGGAGGATGTCTCCCATAGTTGCATTCATCAACACTCCCTCTTATCTAGGGAGGAATTATTTATCATGCCAAGTCTCACATGGATGAATTTTAAATTTTGTCTTGCCTGGAGTTATCGACACTCCCTCTCAACTAGGGAGCCATTCTTCATGAAGTTAGTTTGGTGAATATATCTGCAATCTGCTCATGTGTAGGAAGATACTACATGAGTATGATTTTCCTCTGCATCTTATCTCTGAAACAAATAATGTTTCATCTCATTATATTTCAATCCATCAGGAAACACTCGGTTCTCAAGGATATTTTACTCACAGATTTTGGTCATCCTCATGGGATCCATCTCATGGTCAAGTAAATCTATTAGAAGCTTGTGAAGACACATTGCTTTGCACACTTGATGCTTATATACTCTGCCTCTATGGTACTCAAGGACACAAAATTTCATTTTCTGTTGTATCAGGAAACCATGGCAAACTTCAGGGTAGAACATCAAATGGATGTGTTCTTGTGGTCCATTCTACTTTCTGCTCAATCTAAATCGGTATATCCCTCAGACTCAGTTTCACACTAGAGTCATATCTCAGGCCATATCCAACTGTGTCTTGTATATATCTCAATACATGTTTTTTTGTTGTCTAGTGAGTCTATCTTGGTTGACTCATGAAATGACTAGGCACATTCACTGCATGGTATGAATTCAGTCTGGTGTTAACCATATACGTTAGTGATCCAATAAGTTGTGGATGAGTCTTGTATGAATCATCATCAATCTTCTTCTTTAAATCCATCAAAGTGGATTTTTTCATTCTGTCATACTTCTTGTCCCAAGAAGTAGTGCATCATACTTGGATTCTTCATCTCGATTTCAAGAGTCAAGGATTACTTGTATCCAACAACAATGTGTTCTGAATAAATCATCAGGATCAGGTTCTCGTCACCAACACTGTATAGGTTTGGATCAACAACATTCTTGCTTAAATCCAAACTCATAAAGAATTTATCTATCTGATATAGTTTCCAACTCATGGATGGTAGTACAGATGGAAGTGTATTGGTTCAGTGGGTCAAGTGTCTCATCATAGACAACTCCCTTTGTTTATGAGACACCTCTTTCTATGGATTTTGTTTGTATTTATTGATACTTCCATCAACTACATTTGTGATCTTATAGATCCACTTGCAAGTTACCACAGACTTCCCTTTCTGGTCCTTGAATAATATCTTATGCATCATTCTTTAAGATATACTGGTTTTTTTCTGTTATGGCATCTTGCCATACCGGTTCTCTTGTTGCTTCTCTAAGACAAGGAGTCTCAACATTAATGAAGTGGCTCATGACTGAAGGATAGCTCTAAAATATCTTTTTCTTTTCTCGGAATGTGTCTTTGAGAGACTTGTATGTTTCTCTGCATCTTGTAGAGTGAGTCTAGGTAGGCATTTTAAGCCTTATTGCAATATCTCTGAACATATCAACTAGAGATCCTAGATAACCTAGAGTAATGTTTGTCTCCCTCTGAATTTCTGAAGAGGGAGAAGGTATTGTCTCATTATTAATCTCCATATGATATTCTTTGGTTCTTTGAAAAACTATCTCTTCTTCAAGGACAACATCTCTGCTTGTCTCAAACTGTCTCTTACTAGAGATGTCTTTGAAGATTCATTGTATCCTTTATTCTTAAAGGATCTAGCTTGGACTTCTTCTCTTTGGGTACATGAATGTATATGTTCATGTACATAGTCTACTTCATATCTCATCTAATATTTTTCCTTTTTCAACCTTCACTATGGCTTCCTCAAGGTTATCACTTGTGACTTGAACAAGGTCAACAAAACATCAAGCAACAATAATACTCTTTTGATAATAGTAGATAAAAGAAAAACATGAATAATCATCTTAGTATCTCTTTTAGAGCTATCACTTGTGACTTGTCTGAATCAAAGGTCAAAAGTAAGAAATACAATATGAAATGAGGTCAACACTCTTCTAGTGTTGTGATCAAACATTCCTCCATGGTAACCTGGGATCAACACAAGACGTTTCTCCTAGAGGAGATGTTAGTTGTATTTGTTACATTATGCATTTATCTCAATATGCTCACATGCTACCAAGTATAATACTAGTAATCAACTTTGTCATGTGTAAGTTTGAATCTTATCAGCTTAATGAATCAAACATGGAACCTGGAGTCTTGTCCTCAAGAATGAGTGTGTTTTTCTTTTCTTCCAAGTCTCCTTCACTCAAGATGTCAAGTGTTTTCTTTAGATTGTCTTTTGTACTAGGACAACATGCTATTTTGACAGAAGGTTGTGTTAGAGAATAAAATCTATGATCTCAACTTTAATCCATCTAATACCTTGACTTTAATTTTGACCAAAGGTTAGTATGAAGGTCATAGATTCAACATGCAACCTAGATCAAAATAATGTAATAACAAATAGATGCATATCAGAATAATCAAACCTGGGTTGCATTATTCCTTTGAATGTGTTGGATCTTGAGATCCTTCTGGATCTATGGAAAGAGATCCCTTCTCTTGCAAATACCCTTTAAATCTTAACAGTTTAAACATATGTGAGTACATACCTCTGATAGAATTTGCAAATAGTGGAACCATCTAGTAGCAGCGGTAATAATTTCCAACTCTTAATAATTTCAAGGTCGACTGCAACTAGTACTATGACTGATACTTCAATTGATACTGAAACTGCAACTGTAAATGCAACTTATTCTGAAACTGCAACTGTAACTACAACTTAGGGTTTTATGAGGAAACCCTAATTTTTAAAACTTCAAAATTTTAAATTCTGATCCAGTGGCTAGATGCGCTAAGCTAAGGCGATTATACTGGTACAGTCAGATTTCTAAAAATCCAAAATTTTCCCCCTCAAACTTGACCAGCGGATTTTTGGACTAGTGCTTCTAGTTTTCTGGTTACTAGTGAAAAATGGGGTTTCACTTTCCGAGAGATCTACCCATTGAAAAGGTGCATTGAAGGTGAAAAAGATCTCCTTGGGTTAGGGTGCACTTTTCTAGATGGTTTTGACGCTGAAAATATTCTTCAATAAAAATACTTAATTTTCTTGTACGACAACAATGAAGTTTTTCCTTTTTCTTGTGAAAGATGTTTGTGCAATGGGTTCTTTCAAGACCTATTCTCTGATACCATGTTGAGTTTTCATAAGCTAGGTTAAGCAGGTATTTCATTTAATTTCATCATGTCTTAACCATAAACAAGAATGTTGTAGCAACCGAGATCACAAGAAGAAACACCGTGCACAAGAACACGATATATATCCTGGGAAACCCTTCTCAAACAAGGGAGAAAAACCCAACCAAATCCTTTTCTATATTCTTCAAGAGAAATACCTTTCACCACCAAGAATGACATATCACACAAGAGGGTGCTTAAGCCCTAGAACACTAATGCCCAAGAGAGGTGCACACCTTTGCCAAAGAGAAGTACTTGCTGAAATTTCCAAAACATATGAGAAGGATATGCTTCTACAATGGAGAATCATCTCCTACTTATATTATACTTTGACTAACTAACAAGGGATTCTATTGGAACAACAGGGCTGACCTCTCTAACTCAAATATACTTATTATTATATTTATTATTATTATAACTATTATTCACAATATTAATTATCTTGTTTATGTTAATCATATTAACATAGGGCCAACCTGTACCCTTTACACACTAATTAGGGTTACAGGTAGGTCTGAATCTTGAACAATATATAGCAAAGGATCTAATACACCCACTAGTGCTCATCCACTAGGGGCACATTCATAGGGATGCCATGACTCTGATTCACTGCATTACACAGATGAACCAGGTCCTCACACGTTCACCTGTGCTTGTCCACAGGCACGCCCACTCTACATATATGCTTTCCCACTTCCACCAACAAGAGAATCATCTGGAGTCTTCTCATCAACTCTGCTTCTCATAGGAGGCCATCACATCATCTTCATTTCTATTCACATGATTATGTTCCCAACACTTTTGGGATTTCCCACATTCACCTTGTGCTTAGCCACAGGCACGTCCTAACTCAATAGATCACTTTTCATCTGCATAATCATCTGGATTTCTTCTCACTCACGTCATGGAGGAGGTCATCTCTACATTCCTGACTTTGTCCCAGGCAGGAACTAAAAACCCTTCATAGGGGATTTCTCTCAGGTTTGTAAGTTACGCGAAAGGCTTCACATAACTGCTATGTTCCACATATCATAGGTTTGTAAGTTGGAGGATGTCACCCATAACTGCATTCATCAACAATTGGGACACAAATATGTGATAAAATCACTTCAAAGAATATTCTATTAACACTTAGAAGGTGACATGCATTAGTTTATTAACCCTATTAACATCGCAGAGCATAACTAAATATAGATCGAAGTAGTAACAACGAATGATTATATACCTTGAGAACTTAGCATGATAAGTTATATCTAACATTTATTTACCCTCAAAAAAATTAAAGCACTTAAGAAACCAGATATATATCTCTTACACATCATAATCAAAGCACTAAGCATATTCATAACATAAATAACATAGCACAAAGCAAACCAGAGACACCAGATATACGTGGTTCACCCCAGTGTGGGGCTACGTCCACCAACCACTTCGCCTCTTTATTATTCGTGAAAATATTACATTCATTCACTCTTGTGCACTAAGCCACAGAGTCAAGCTTCGCACCAGACAGGAGATCTGCGCACTGAGCACTAGATCATCCTTCCAAAACTAGGCCAAGGAACATAGCCAACTCTCTATCAAGCACAGAGGCTTGACACACATAGATTCCTTTGCACAAAGCAACTTTGTTCACATAGAACTACATTCACTTCCCCTCCTTATACAATACATTCTTCTTTATTTATATTTTACAAACCCTTGCAATAAGGCCTAAACATGGGAAAACCCCATGGGCTGACATCCCATAAACCCGTTACAAAAACCATATAGGACCCTTTACTGGGTCCACTTAACCCTCAAAATCAGTGAAATATGTAATCTTAGCTTCGCCTGGGTGCTCCTTCCTCGACCAACGTGTCGAAGTCCAAAAGTGGATCAAAGTTGATCGAGTTTCCCCAAAACTTGAACGAGGGCCAACAAGCCCCCAACAATCACCTGTGACTTGTCCCAAGTCACTCAGGTCTAGACAATGCTGCTTCAAAGTCCTCGAGCTTAACTCAAGATGCCTCGACTTGTTGCTTTGCCTGAGCCTCCTGCTCAATGAGCTCCTGGATCGTATCCTCTGTAACAAGACCTTCCATGTGTTGTTCTATTGTTGCAACCATTTGATCTAGTTGTGATCCATGTTCATCAATCTCTTCGAACACCTTTAAAGTTTCATCTTGCACAGGTTGTAGCTTCTGCGTGACTTCCATTACCTTACCCTGGAGGGAATTGATCTGTTGTTGTACTGGGCGTTGCTCCTGGAATCTCTTCATTCTTTCCACTACGGTGAGAAGCTTCATATGTTCCTCCAATGAGAATGCTTGTTGTTTCATATCCTGTAACTGCGCTTCTAGATTCTTTAGCTCTGGATTCTCAGCGAGGCGTTCATATTTTTTAGCGCTCCTATCACTCAGTTGTTTACATTTAGAGGTGAGGGCTCTTATACTTGCTACTATAAGAGGTCTCCTCCCTTTGGTCACACACCTCTTGTGGGGTGCTTGGTACTATTTGGGCCTCCAATTCTGTTATCCTATCCTGAAGCTATTGGAGGGTCTCAACGAGATTCACTACTTGAGATTTGACCTACTCTTTCTCCTCCTGTGTCAATCCTGGCACAGAGTGACATGATTTACTTACCACTTCTTTGACCATGGCCCGTTCTGCAAGCAACTGCTCATTTTCCCTCTGTAGTTGGTCTTTTTCCTCCTGAAATTTCACCTGGAGCTCTTCTTTCTCGTTTTCATGGGTAGTTACATTGTCCTGCACTACTCGTAATTGCACTAGGACTTCATCCTTTTCCTTTTCCAAGGCTTCTGTAACCTTCTCCTTCTCTTCCTGAGCTCTCTGAAATAAATCTTTTTTTGCATCCACCAACCTTCTCAACTTGACGGGTTCATCCCCCAATTCTATAGTCTATGATGAGGAAGGTGCAGACGACACAGTAGGTATCGTGCGGACTAAGCGAACAACTTGCTGCACTTCCTTCAATTCTCTCTTAATTATTTCGTATAATGCCTCCTGATTATCTCCATATCTTTGCAACATATCCTTAGAGGCATCCTCAAAATATCCGTGGACTAGATTGATTTCATCATCCATGAGGGTGGATTCCAACTGGGGCTTATTAGCGCACGTCTTCTTCCTTGTTGAGGGTTTCTTTGGAGAAACCTTCCTCTTCTGTGGTGTCACTATCCCAACAGGGGGATCCTCAAGTGGAATGGTGGTAGCTTCACCTCCTCCTTTCTCTTCTTCTCCTTCATATCCTCCTTCCTGTCCTTCTTCTTCGTCTTCTCCTCCTCCTGGCGATCCAAACCCGTTATCTTCAAAAGCGTTGTCCTCTTCATCACTCTCTATATCTTGGATTTCCTCCTGCTTTTTCTTCTTCGTCGTCCCACTGGACTGTCCGACATTCTCAACTCGTGTAAATATGGGGCTTCCAATGGTGTCGATGTCAGATAATTATGCATCGGTGACAAGTATAATAAATTCCTCTGGCCATTCCTTTGTAATCTATTCCATATATTCATTTGTGAACTTGTAGTATGATTGCAATTCTTCCTGGTGCTCATCTCTTGGAGCGGTGATGTAGATGAAATGAGGATCAGCGTGAAACTTCGCTATGGTTTGGTACTGATGTAAGGTGCGTGATGTCATACGTGGGAATGATTTGATGGAAAAATTTAATTGTTGATAGTATGCATGAAACACATCATTGGACTGCCACTGCTTCCTCATGTCGTTGGTGTATCAAAGGGTGGAAAACTGAGCGATCAACGGCTCCGAAGGTTTGATCTCTAGAAAATTGGCTCCTTCAGGCATTTTCCAAGAGAAAAATGCGATCAAAATGATCATCCAATTGTAATGGAATTCATATCCCAATTATTTGGCTTCGCGACAATCCTTCTCTAGCTCATTGACGAGGTAGTTCGCCAAATTCATCTACATGCTCTCCACACATTTTCTTGCGACCACGAACCCAGTGACCTATGTGGGGTGGTTCTTCCTCACGATCTTGCTAGCTAGGAGTTGGAAATAAAGGAACATTGTGCCATCCTGAATAGAGGCTACCTTGTAACCTTGCTTTCCTTTTTCGACCTCTCTGTAAGATTATTTGATGCACTACGCCAGGGAACGGTCTGAGGCCTTCCCTGGATAAAACTGTTGAGGGTCAGGACCCTTCACACTTAAACCTGTGATCCGGTGGATCAACGCTAGATCCAAAATAATCCTTCTGTCGAGCCACATGTATCCACTGTGATATAATTACAGGAGGAGTTTAACGCAAGAGTTAACCTCCTGGTGGTAGCCAAAATGCAGGATCTTCATCACATTCAACATGGTGGACTGAGCCAACCCTTTAATCCATGGTTGTGAGATGAGGTGAGGTTTCTTTCCATATTTATTCGTGAGATAGTGATGAGGATCCAACATGGCATAGTTCTTTTGGTCTCCTAAATTGAAGTCGTTGTTCTACAAGAGCGAGATCTTCCCTAACTAACTCCCGAATATGGGAATCCCTTTCAGAATGTATGTAGTGAAAACAGAGTACTCAAAGTCTCGAGGGATGTTGTCGCAGTTAATAGTGCCAGCCAAAGGTGGAATATATCCAGGTAAGATCAACGGGATCTTCTTATCATTAGCCAGATCAACAGAGTGCTTACTTCGCTACTCATTTACGGGGTAGACACGGCCGGAATGATGTTCAGTCGAAGGGGAATCTTGTAGTCCCCTAGTAGACGACGTTTGAATACCTTCAGATATCGGTCTGTCATCCATTAGCTTCTTAAGGAATTCCTTGACAGACTTCTCCAATTCACTAGGCTCACCTGGCATTCTATCTTTTAACAAACAGGCAAGGTAGACAAACAGACAAGAGGGGTCTAGTTTCAGATAACATAGCTTGACACTTGGACAATTCTCTTCTTAGCTCAGTCAATCATGGGTAGAAAAAAGTGGTCCCGACATAGAGACCAACGAGTTAAATAAGTGGGGTATCATAACAGATCTTCCAACGGACTGAAAATGCTTCCATCAATGTAAATCTATCCATTATGGCACAGTCTCAACATCCCAAAAGCAGTCCATAAGCCCATAAATTTTTTTTCTAACCGTTCCAGAGTGTCATTCTAATGGACAGGGTGCCTCCAATAGTCATATAAATTTTCCAGGGAGAAGTCCAATTCTGCGCAGAGCTGTTGTTCCAGCGAGGCTCAAATCCTGTGAACCTGCCTCCTGCGAGGTTCCAATCTATGAAGTCTTCCATCTAGTTTATATAACTTCTTGTAGATTTTCCAACTTAGGCTTATTTTTATTGAGCTTCCTTGCCTTCTTCCCTGTGATCTGAGTCTCTCTAACTGTTTCTAGAATCCTCTTTTCATTTTTTTTCTTATCTTCCCCTAGCGCAGTGGCTTCACACTGTTGAGGTGCCCTCAAGGATTTTGAAGTTAATATCCATTTTCTTAACACTTTCTGAGTGGACATACTTCTTTCTAGAATATATATGTTCTTCAAACCTTCTTTCATTCTTTCAAACTTTATAGCTGATTCTCTTTATTTCTATTCCTCCTGCGTTGTTACTTTGTTTTGTTGCTTCAACTTATCTTCTCGTTTTTATATTAGTCGGTCTATTTTCCTAGCCATGAAATCCCTTAATTTTATATTTTTCTTTTCTATAGCTTCTTCCTCTGCTTTCCTTTTGATCTAATCCTTCTCAATCCAAGTCTTACCTAGCAATAGTGGAAAATGGGTGTTTTCCTCAACAAACCAAATGACTTGAATTTTTTCTTCAGTTGATGTTCCATGAACAATAATATGTACATTAGTAACTCTTCCACATAAGGTTATCATATTTCCCTTAAACAAGCCTATCCTTCCTAACGAAGGTAACATAGTAGGATTTCCCAAAATTTCCCAATTTTCTTCTATCATAGTATTCACTTGTGTTTCTTCATCCAAGACATAGTCGATGTCGAAGTCTTCTATTCTTGCAATTATGCATTGTTTTTCTTTCAGGATCTATGGTAAACTGACATCTTTATGAATATCCATCATTTATTTCAACTGTAATAACATAGTCTGAACTTCCTCTGACCTTTTCTCTTTATGATTTTCTAACATGATCCTAGTCTCTTGATTTTCTTCATAGTTTTCTTGTCTTATGTTCATCCCTTCAACTCTAGCAATAATCCTTGGACAATCCTCAACCTCATGAAAAACAACCTTACAATAAAGAAAAATAGGGCCTACCTTAGGACATTCGTTAGCGATATGTCCCATCCTTATGCATTTATAACACAAAGTCAATCCTTTTTTCTCTTAAATGTTCCCCATCCTTTTCTATACTGCACACTTCCCCTAGGATCATAGTGTTGGACCTGCAATTTGCAAAAACAATTTCTAGGTTCCTTCATCCACTTATTAGTCCAAAACTCTTTCTATGCACAAGAATAACATATATTTCTTCTTTTTCATTAAATTTAGTCAAATCAAATCTTTCTTTCAACTGCACCTTAGCCTTCAGACTAGGACAAAATCTATTAAACATACTTAAATTCATTCTTTTGAAACAAAGATTTTCACTTATCTTTCTCTTACCAAAGGAAAAATATTTCTTCTTTAGGATCTTACCTCTTTTCTTCAGATCAAGTTACTCTATTGGCACAAAGCTTCACAATTCAAGTAGAGTAATGTGCATTTCAGCGACATATCTATGCACATAACTTCACTTTTTATTTACTTCAGTTCTCAACAATCATAGTTCTAGGTCTCAGAAACAGAACCATTTGTTGGCACAGGGGCAGACCCAGGGTTCAATGCTTAAAACCGCACCAACAAAACCCTGACTACCAACCCTTTCAGCGACACTTGCGAAGTAGGCGAAGTATCACCCGAGTTAGAAGCAAGGGGGGTTACAGGATGTAGGTGTCTGTAACCAGGTTGGGACATAGATAAGTGATAAAATCACTTCACAAAATATTCTATTAACACTTAGAAGGTGACATGCATTATTTTATTAACCCTATTAACATTGCATAACATAACTAAATATAGATCAGAGCAGTAACAATGAATGATTATATACCCCGAGCACTTAGCATGATAAGTTAGATCTAGCATTTATTTACTCTCAACACAAGTAAAGCACTTAAGCAACCAAATATATCACCTACACATCATAATCAAAGCGCCAAGAAAATTCATAACATAAATAACACAACACAAAGCAACCAGAGACACTAGATATACGTGGTTCACTCCAGTGTGGGGCTACGTCCACCAACCACTTCACCTCTTTATTATTCATCAAAATATTACATTCATTCACTCCTTTGCACTAAGCCACAGAGTCAAGCTTCGCACTAAGCACCGGATCCTCCTTCCAAAACTAGGTCAAGGCATAGAGCCAACTCTCTATCGAGCACAGAGACTTGATGCACATACATTCCTTTGCACAAAGCAACTCTGTTCACACATAACTACATTCACTTCCCCTCCTTCTACAATACATTCTTCTTTATTTATATTTGACAAACCCTTACAATAAGGCATAAACATGGGAAAACCCCATTGGCCGACATCCCATAAACCCATTACAAAAACCCTAGAGGACCCTTTACTGGGTCCACTTAACCCTCAAAATTGGTGAGATCCATGATCTCAACTCCGCCTGGGCACTCCTTCCTAGACCAACGTGTCGAAGTCCAAAAGTGGACCAAAGTTGTTCAAGTTTCCCCAAAACTTGGCCAAGGGCCAATCGTGGGCTATGTCCACCAGATAAATTGTTAGTTCCTTCCTGTATTTTTATCCAACAAATGAAAGGATACAACCTACAATGCACCCGTTGTAACTTACTCTTATTTCTCTCATAGTCTCCTCTCTCAAAATACAATATTTGTAATGATGCATACCCGCAATACATTTCCCTCATAAAACAGAGTTTCCTTCTAGGGAAAAAAATCCTAACATAAATTTTACTATCATATCTGTGACATTATAATGAATGGTCCAGATTTACAATGAAATTATAATATACATTTACAAGGAAAAAATTTCTTCGGGGGCCTGCTTTCCCCCGTGCCCCGCAGAGGGGGTAAACCCCCTCTACTCTCCCCCGCATGGAGGAGTGTACATTTTTCCAGGGTGTAAAGTCTTCATGGGGTATAAACAAGGCTGAAAACAAAGACCTCTGAATCAAAAAGATAATCAGGCTCCACAACCAACATAGGCGTCATGGCACGTTTCAACGCTTCAAAGGAGCGTTGAGTTGTTTCATCCCAATAGAATGGGATCCCTTTTTTCATAAGACACATGAACCCTTTAGTTATATCAGTATAATTAGCGACAAAATGCCGAAGAAAATTCACTTTCCCCTGTAAGATCTGAAGCTAGGGTATAGTGCATGGGGGAGGCAATTGAACTATCGCCTCAACCTTGAGAGGATAGACCATGATACCTGTTCTCGACATGATGAGACCTAATAAACGACCCAATGTCACACAAAAAATGCACTTGTTAGGATTCAAGTGATTCCAATAGTAGCAACATCGCCCAAAGATTAGTTGTAAATGTGTGGGATGATCAGATCTCTTGTGAGAACGTGATGCTATATCATCAAGGTATACCTCGACTATGTGTTTGAGGTCGTGAAAAGTGAACGACACGAACAAGGGGGAAGGTAAAGTCCATGGGTTGTGAAATTAGCTCATTTTAAAATACGACACTTGAAAAATTACAGCTCTCGGATGGTTAGGAATAGTCGATATAAAATTTATATCATTGGAAGGCAGTGGATAATCAAAAGTTCCCATCAAAGATGGAAACAATCCAGCACCTAATTTGACAGTTCCAGGCTACGGGTTATCAACCATCGGGTCCATGGAATCCCCCAATGAAGGGTTGGAATGAGAGAAGTACAACTCGTCGATGGTTACAATTTGACCCTCATGCAGAAAGCATAAGACCTGAAAAACAGCAGAAACGACAGCATGCATCGTGTAATTCCAACTCCATCCTAACAACAGATCGACTACTTCAACCTCGACGCACACAATTTTACACCATAACTGCTTGGGGAAAGAAGGAATTATTCGGTGTGGTATAAACGACCGACCGTCAAAATCCGTAAGCAACGTAGGCAATGGAGACAACTGAGGCTAGCCAATGGCCTTCCAACATGCCAATGACATCACGCAATTAAGGGAACCCTCATCAACCACCATACAAAAAATGTTCCATGTCAATGATTTCGTGGTGTATGCCACTACTATCTAAAAGGTGACGTGGTGAGGAAGATGAGGTTTGAGGTTGGTTGGATCGAAAACAATCGTTCATGAGCAACTAGTCTTTGTCACTCCCAAGGTGGACAACAAATCTTTTCTCTATGAGGGGAAACTCTGGAGAACCTCCAGAGTAGATATTGCACAAGGGGTATATGCCAGATCCTCCACGACGAAGTAGTTTTGGGAAGCCCTCACGTTTGGGTTATGGGAATCCTTCTTAAATGCACCTTTAGGGATGTGAGTCATTGTCTCGCCCACTGTATTCTCAACTTGAAGAAGATTCAGTGGGTTAGTGGCCTCCTTTCCCTTCTCGATGGATTCCAGCGTTCCATAGTCACGATCCCTGGTTGATAAATGAGTGTCGACATTCATCATGTAAATGTTCGCGGTCAGGTTGTTAGTAGCAGGCGGGGGGGGGGGGGGGGGGTTCCCTAACTACCCCCTACCATGCTCGTGGATGTGGAAGCCCGAGCCATATTTTTCCCTGGTGGAAAAGGGTTTGTCAACACAATAGGTTGTTGTTTTGCTAGTAGCTTCTGTGCTTCTGGAAGCCGAGGGAATAGGTGAGTTGGGTGGTCTTCCATGCAAAGATTACATAGATACTTTGACTTAATCTTCTCTCTTTTTCCCCCACGATCATTGTTGGCAGCCTTTTTATCCCCTTTACCCTTCTTGTTTATATGTTTCTTATTTCCCTTGGTCTGTTGATTGGCCTTGGGAGTCATCGACTACACACTATGTACATCCGACGTCTGGGTAGCGGTGGAAGCCAAACTAGGAGTCTGGTTGACCACAGTCTATTGTATCGACAATTGTTGTAACTGATTTAAAAACAGATCCATGGACTTTCTTTGTGCTGAGCCCACTATGCCATCAGCGTGGGACCCAGACTTTTGTTTGGCCTTATTGAGAGTAGACCGTGGCGCATCAGGTAAGATCTCATAAAACATGCTAGACTGGGAGTAAATCAGTTCTAGTTGTTGGGATCTCATAATATCCTCTTCCTCAAAAAGAAACCTTGGACGTTGCTACATATTTGGACACGCAAGGAACCAAAGACTTCAAGAACCACTCAAGAAATAAAGAAGGATGGACCTTCACCTTAATCAAGCTCTTTCTTCATTTCCATTCTTGGATATGATCCGAGAAATGGTTAGCCTTGGTCTACTCGAAGTTGGCCAAGAACTTGGTGCTGAAATCTTGTCTCACTGGCAACTAGAAATGGTTCAAGAAAACCATCACCAAGTCATTAAAGTAAGAGTACTTCGAGTTTTTGAGCTCGATATACCACTTTGAAACACCCTCTATAAGAGTGCATTGAAAAAGGCGCAACTGAACGGAGTTGTATTTCAACAAATTCGATGAGCACCACACGTGAAAGGTAGTCACATGATCACCTGGATCTTCACCAGGCTTTCCCTCAAATTTCGGAATATCTGAAGGAAACTTAGTCGTCATGGGGGGCCAACGTGGATCGTGACAGATCGAGTCATTTAATAATATCGACAATTATGGAAAATGCAAGGTTTCCAGAAAGGGTAGTTTTGGTTGCAGAGTATTTACATGAAAAGAGGGCCCTGGATTTTGACCGGCACCAGGTTTGTAGGAAAAGTTGGATTGTTGGAAAAGTTTTTGGTAGAAATTGTGGCCTTGAACAACAAAAGGGAATTGTGTCTATTGTGGCATCATCGAATGACTCCTGAAATTGGATGACATAGCCTACCCAGGGATTGTTCCATGTGTTGTGTCCTAAGGACCTTGGATGGGGGTTCCTGATTATTATCCTCTTGGCATAGGTACAAAACATTTCCCGTGGTTCCATTGAGTATGGAAGGGGTTTCCCCCGACCGACATCCCTTGCGAGGGAAACAAGCCCTGCCAAGGATTCCAAACACCATGTGTGGAGTATACTCCATCCATCGCTCATGTGAAGGAATGGTACCTTGCACGAGGTTTTGTTGACAAAAGATAGGGTTTCCCCTAGTCGGGAAAGAGGATGAAGAAAAAGTGTTGTTCCCAAACACACCAAACAAAGAGAACAACATAGATCCCACCCGCTTTGTCTAGTATGAAGGTCCCAAACTACCTCCACCAAACAAACTATAATTAGTGTTAGGCCCAATTGGCGACTGAAACACACCACCGAGCGAAGAGGATGGAGGAGGTATATGACCCCCACCATAAGGAATAACATTAAAAGGGAAAGTATTGCCCGCAAATGATCCTTGCAAATGAGCATTAGAGATCCCTACCCCCAGACCTATGGTCTATAAAACAGAGTAAGTAAGATCAAAATTTGTGTCAAATATGAGCATCCCATATGCGAAGGGAGCACGTGTCACATTCTAAGTGAATGGAATAGTGGTCAAAGAGATCAAAGGGATTAGACCACTGCCCAAAGTTGTGGGTGTTGGGACAACCATGGTCCTAACAGGTGAAGGTGGGGGAGGATGTATGATGCCCCCTCTAGTAGTAGTTGTAATGGGAGTACGGGGACTCCTAGACAAAGTAGCATCATTTTCTTCCATTGTCACCCGTCGAACAAACTAGCTCTCAGAAGTTGTCACCTTAGGAGGGACAATCTATATTAGGAGCGTTTCTGACAAGTCGGTAATCGGAGGATTTGTTGGCTTGAAAACTCCAGTCTCAAGGTCAAAAACAATAGATTCCTCCGGTGCTGAAAAGTATCCTCTCGGAGCAGGCTCGAGTACAGTTTCCTATGTTCCAATCTCTTTGAATGATCCTTCTTGATCAAGTCTTCGCCTCAAAAGTGGTGGAGGTGGATCCAAAGTAACTGGCGACAGGCCCTGAAGCCTTCATGACTGTAAGATATGTTGATCTTCCACTTTGTTAAATGATCAACCAACACAGTAAGGTTTGAATAATGTGGAACACAAATCACACACTAAAAGTTTCCTAAAGATAAATCAATAAATTGACTAACTAGTGGGAAGGACAGTTAAACCAATCGACATTAGAGAAACTAACTAGTTTAATTGAAAATCAAACACGGAAGCACCCTCCGGGTATACTCTACGAGGAGTGACCCAACATCCACCCTAGGTACCATTGTATACCTCCATAGTCACCTGTATATGTCTGTAAAATATAGGCAACTAAGTTTCCAGCTCATAGTCAGTCACCAAGCGGGTACAGTGGATAGTCGGGCGGATCGTAATGAGTAGGATAACAAGTCTGAAGCCCTTCAAGGGTGCTTGTAATGTTCCTCACTTGGCTAGTCTAGGAAATTTTTTTCATGTGTGTAGGATTAATTGTTTACAACACACAAATGATCATTCAAATAATAATAATGGTGACAAAAGACGGAAAAATCATATTATGAAATCTCCTTGGAGTACAAATGTTGAATACAGATGAATTTCTCGACTAGATCGAGGAAAAAAGGGATCTTCTCCGGAATAAAAAATCAACTAAATGATGTGCCTCTCCCTCTTGGGGAAAACGCTCCCTATATATTCCACCATTGGAATCGGATGAGAAACCAAACAAATAATGCACCTTGGCTTCTTCTCGAAATGGGTCGGAGTGGAATCTTTAAACTCTTCTTGTGTCGGTTGAGTTGATTCATTGAACCTCCTTCGAAGATGTGCCCTCACCCTGAATAAGTGTGCCTTTGTTGCAAGACCCTACATCACTACTGTTGAAGAATGATGGAAGACCTGCGTGATCTCCCCGGTGATTAGGGTGTGTCTCTCAACACCAAACTCTGCCAACTGGTGTCTTCCTCTTGGAATCCATAGAACTATCTCTCCTGAGATGCGCCTTACTTTTTACGAACAAGTCATAATCTGCATAATTCCCAATTAGGTCACTGACCCTTCTTTTATAGCTTTCCCAATCCCTAATTCACTGCTGAAACCCTAATTTATTGTTGACTTCTAATTTCATCTTGTCTATTCTATTTTTATCTCTTAATGATTTAAAAGTGTTTTTAACCACTTTTAGCTCAATGTCACTTTTCGAACATAACACCTTCGACTGGAGTGACCTCTAATAGCCGTGTTTACCCCTTTTTCTAGCCCTGGATATAGTCTAATGGGGCGGTTTAGACTAATAAGCCTCCTCTCTGGAGCTCCTGTTTGGAAAGGGACATTACAGTCCTCCCTTCCCGAAATTTCTAGTCCTCAAGCAATACCAATCAAGGGTGCTGCAACACCTGCTCTCTTTCCCACGTAGCATCCTCTACTGGAAGCCCTCTCCATCTGATCAAACATTCTATGATGAATTTTCTCCTCAATTTATGCTTCTGGAACTCCAAAACCTCCTCTGAAACCAACTCCAACGGTCCCTCCTCATCCAAGGGGGGAAGCTCCTTTGATGTGTTAATGAATTGTCCCACTACCTTTTTGAGGCAAGATACATGGAACACGTTATGAATCTTTCTCTCCTTTGGAATATCTAGCTCATAAGAAACCTCTCCTACTCGGCGCATGATCCTGTAAGGCCCATAAAATATGGGTTTGAGCTTCTCAGCCCCACTCTTATTCAAAGATTACTGTATGTAGGGTTGGAGTCTCAAGAAAACCAAATCCCCAAACTCAAAGCCGCACTCTATCCTGTGACTGTCCGCACTCATATTCTGCCAGTTTTGTATTGACTGTTGATATTCTTTCAACAACTTGAGAATCTTCTGACTCTCTACGATCCAATCCTTGGCCTTGGGAGCCCTTATCTCCTCGAAAACCAAGTCTACCAAAGTGGGAGCATCATATTCGTACAATGCTCGTAAGGGTTTCATACCAATAGACATGTGGAAAGTGGTGTTGTAGAAATGCTCTCCTAAATGAAGCCACTTTACCCATGTTCTTTGTTGTCCACCTACATAGTTCCTCAAATATATTTCAACCCACTTGTTGACAATCTCGGTCTGCCCATCTGTTTGAGGGTGATAGATGGTGTTGGGTGTCATCTCTGTCCCTACCAACCGAAACAACTCTCTCCAAAAAGTCCCTATGAACCGATTGTCTCGGTCACTGACGATGTTCCTTGATAACCCATGAAGTCTGAAGACCTCCTTGAAGAATAGCTCAGCTACCTAAACTGCGTTGTACTCTGTCGGTATGGCATAGAAGTGAGAAAACTTGGTCAATCTGTCGACCGCTACAT
The DNA here is from genome assembly GCA_000966675.3 of Picea glauca. Classification (NCBI taxonomy): domain Eukaryota; kingdom Viridiplantae; phylum Streptophyta; class Pinopsida; order Pinales; family Pinaceae; genus Picea; species Picea glauca. The sequence goes on from JZKD02S2090663.1 coordinate 36,599, forward strand.
ATATATAGTCCTTACCCTGGACCTTGGGTAGGCCTGTGATGAATTCTATCGATATCCTCTCCCATTTCTGCTCTAGAATTGGAAGTGGCTGAAGTAGCCCTGCTGGAAGAGCATGCTCTGAATTTTTCTATTGGAAAGTCACACACTCACTGACATGTCTCATAACATCCTGTTTGAGGCCCTTCCATTAGAACCTCTCCCTGATTTATCTTTAGGTTTTGAAAAACCCCTGATGGCCTGCTCGCGGTGAATCATGAACTGTTGTGAGGATATTCTTCTTGAGCCCCAAATCCGACACCAAGTAGACCCTGTCCTTGTAGAATATGACATTGTCAATGACCCTATACTTTTCATCCTATATTTTCCCATTCATAATCTCACAAGCGAACTTGTTCTTGGAATGTTCCACTAACAACTGTGATTTCCGATCTGTCGAAATCTCCATCAGAGAACATGTCGCAGGTCTCCTTGATAGTGCATCGACCAAAATGTTCTTCTTCCCCTTGGAATACTCTATGTTGAAGTCAAATTCCTGTACCTTTGTCATCAATTTCTACTAGCGCTCACTGAGTTCCTTTTGCTCAATAAAATACTTCAATTTGGTGTGATCTTTCTTGACCACAAATTTGTTTCCCACCAAATATTGCCTGAATTTGGTCAAGGCATGCATGATTTCCAGCATTTCCTTGTCATAAATGGAGTAAAACCTCTCAGGATGACTAATATTCCTGCTCTCGAATACAATGGGGTTTCCTCCCTGCATAAAAAATGCCCCGATACCCTCGTCGGATGCGTCACACTCTAGTACAAATGGCAAGGTGAAATCTGGTAATGCCAACACTGGACAAGTGCCCATGACTTCCTTCATATGGTCAAAGGTTTTCCATGACTCCTCGGTCTAGATGAAATCCCCATGCTTGGTAAGATCCATCAGCAGTGCTCCAAGCTGAGAAAAACCCCAGATGAACCGCCTGTAATAGCTGCTCAGCCCAAAGAAAATCCTCAACTCTGTCACGTTCCTTGGCATTGGCCAATCCAGAATGGCCCTGATCTTCTCCCTGTGCACCCATACCCCCTGTGCACTAATTATGGGGCCCAAGTAAAGCAACTATGTCATATCGAACTCACACTTGGACTCTTTGACATATAATGATTGTGCCTCCATGATGCTCAATAACTCATCCAGGTGCTTCATATGCTCCTGCCATGTCTTGTTTTAGACCAAGATGTCATCGAAGAAAACCAAGACTGATTTCCTCAACTGATCCTTGAATATGTGGTTCATGCAAGATTGGAATGTAGCGGGTGCATTGGTTAGCCCAAATGGCATAACTAGGAACTTAAAATGTCCAAAGTGACATCGAAATGTCGTCTTCTCTATGTCTTGTTCTCGGATGTTGATTTGATGATAGCCAGAGCATAAATCAATCTTTGAGAAGAAAACTCCCTCATGCAATTCATCCATTATTTATTCAATGCACGGGATAGGATACCGGTTCTTGATGGTCTTGTTATTCAAGGCCCGGTAACCAATGCACATCCTCATGGTGCCATCCTTCTTCAGAACTAAGACAATTGATGAAGCGAATGGGTTGTTGCTTGGTCTGATGTGTCCCATCGCTAACAATTCCTTGATTTCCTTCTCTATCTCATCCTTGAACCTCCTAGGATGACGATAGGGGGGTTTGATCATAGTTTTTGCCCCCTCCTCGAACTCAATGGTGCGCTCAAACCCCCTGTCAGGTGGTATCCCTGGTGGAATCGAAACAAAAACTTGTTTATGTCATCCCAAAAAATTCTTGATCTCTGTGTGATATTGTTGTCGGCCCTCTGAATCCTTCAGCGTAGTGATCAAGCATTCTGCGGAATATGATACCTCCCCATGTCTGAAGATCCTCTCCATCCTCTTGTCTGAAACCGTCCTAAGTGCTCATGTCGACATACCTCTTAGAAAAACCTTCTTCCCATCATGGTCTCTAAACCCCATCTCTAAGGTTTGGTAATTGGTGGTGATTTTTCCAAAGGTAATCATTCACTGAAATCCCAGCACCACATCTGTGTCAGATAGGTCAACTACATAAAACGTGTCTCTCACTGTGTAGTTTCCTAACTTTATCTCCAATTATGGAACTCTATCTAGACATTCCACTGTGTGGCCATCCGCTACTGCAACATCAAAACCCTCAAACTTCTCTGTCTGAAGTGCCTGTCTTGATACCAGTGAAGCATCAATGAAGTTGTGGGTGGCCCCACCAGCTATTAGGGTGATTGCTCATTTCCCTTGAATAGTCCCTCTGATCCATAGTGTATCATATTTGAGAACACCAAAAAGGGTCGCTATGACTCCTCCCTTTGCTGGTTTTCATCTGTTAGCCTGCTCAGGCAGTTGTGGAACTACAAGAGGGTGGGATCTTGTCAGTGTCGGTGGTTTACGGGGAGGGTTCTCCTCTATCTGTGCTAACTCCTCCTCTGAGCTAGTGGATCCATTGTCATGCTCCTCCTCCTCACTATCCACACTGTCTGCTGCCACCTCAATATAATGAATCTCTCCCTTTCCCATGCACCTATGACCTAGAACCCAAGGGTCTCTGTAGTTGAATAATAATTCTTTTTCATAAGTTCTCGCCTCCTCTCATCATCCAACTTCTCCTTTCCCTTCCATTATTTATGGAATGGTTTCCTGTATTGATCCTTCTAGGGTACGAAGGGTTTGGAAAAGGGTTTAGTCTTTGGCACCAAGTCTGCCAAATCTCGAGTGCGTAGGATGTCATCCTGTAAGGTGAGCAACCTATATGCCTTCACCCATCCTCTCAAAGGCTCTGTGAGCCCCTCTCTGAATAGAATGATCAACCAGGGCTCTGATATATCTGTCACTGCCATGAATACCCGCTAAAACTCTATGATGAATGCCTCTATTGTGCCAATTTGTTGCAAATGGGCTAGATCCCTGAAGTGGATCTCGGGATCCCTCCTATCAAACTTGTCCATGCATCTCTCTGTGAACTCCCTATAGGAGTTGATGCGACTGTGACCCAATGTCACCAATCCATGGTGCCACCACTCGTGTGCCTCACTCTCCAAGTGTAAGGTAGCGAAACTAATGGCATTTGTCTCAGTCGTCTAGTTGAGGTTGTAGTATGTGTCTAACTTTTGTACCCAAGCTCTGGCTTTGCATTTGGATGATCCGTTGAAAGAAGGTATGGTGAGATTACCAACTTTCTGGATGAAATCAATGTTATTCCCTTGATTTTGTTTCGGTCCTCCTCTCTGTGGATCTCTAGGGCGGTTCTTGAGTCTGATTCCACAATACTCGACTAGGGTCATGTCCTGATGGAAGTCATGGCCCAATTTTTCATACTCCCTCTTCTACCCTGCAATGCCTTCTACATGAGTGGGTGGCCTCTGTGCCATCGGTAGTTGTGATGCTCCTGGGGGTGCTCTCTGACAACTGAGAAATACAGTTCTGGGACTCCTACTCGAAGGGGTGTATGCGTGGGTAGGAGACTGGGGTCTACTTCCTGCCCCCGAGTTCCTTTGTGTTTCATGTCAGGCTTGTGTGTCTGGGGTTCCCACTATATCCAATCTTTCAACCACCTGTGCCAAGGATTGAGTCATGGCCCGCTCACTAGCTACTATATCACGGATAACCTTCATGAAGGCTGCCTCTGGCTCCATGGGGGTCTTACCACTGCCCTCTAGTCGCTCATATCTGTCTCCTAGTGTCCTTTCTTCCTCACACTTAGCCTCACACTCTGCTTCCCTGTGCGCCTCTTCCTCTTCCTCTGAGATGGGATGGAAAAGAGGAAAGTCAGGCCTCGAACCTCTTTCCTTACGCCTGTCATAAGTCACATATTCGCCCCCTTCATGCTCACGACCATCTGAGTCTTCTGCTGCACTCATCGTCTTTAGTCACAGGCTAGCAGGACTAAAGCTCTAATACCACTGTAATGTTCCTAACTTGGATAGTCTAGGAAACACTGTTAATGTGTGTAGTATTAGTTGTTTATAGTAGACAAATGAGCATTCAAATAATAATAATGGCAGAAAAATATGACAAAATCATATTATGAAATATCCTTGGAGTACAAATGTCGAATACAGTTGAATTACAATGAATAGCTCAGCTAGATCGAGGACAAAAGGGATCTTTTCCAGAATACAAAAGAAACTAAATGATGCGCCTCTCCCTCTCGGGGAAAACGCGCCCTAGCGATTCCACTGTCGGAACCGAATGAGAAACTAGGCGAAATATGTGCCTTTCCTTCTTCTCGAAATGGGTCGGAGTGGAATCTCTGAACTCTCCCTGTGTGGGGTGAGTCGATTCATTGAACCTCCTCCAAAGCTATTCCCTGACCCTAAATAAGCACGCCTTTTCTACGGGACCCTGTGTCACTATTGTTGACGAATGATGGAATACCTGCGTGATCTCCCCGGTGACTAGGGTGTGTCTCTTAACACTGAAATCAACCAACTGGTGTCTTCCTCCTGAAATCCATTGAACTATATCTCCTGAGATGCGCCTTAGTTCTTACCGACAAGTCATAATCTTCATAATGCCCAATTAGGTCATTAACCCTTCTCTTATAGTTTTCCCAATCCCTAATTCACTGCTGAAATCCTAATTTACTGTTGACTTCTAATTTCAGTTTTTCTGTTCTATTTTTAGCTCTGAATGATTTAAAAGCGCGTTTACCCACTTTTAGCTCAATGTCACTTTCTGAACATAACACCTTCGACTGGAGTGACCTCTAGTAGCCCTATTTACCCATTTTTCTGGCCTTGGCTATAGTCTAACGGGTTGGTTTAGACTAATAAGCCTCCTCTCTGGAGATCCTATTTGGAAAGGGACATTACAGTGCTGAAAACAA
>JZKD02S2090674.1:20263-32655 GCA_000966675.3 Picea glauca
ATCGGACTTTCGGCATTCGGGGTTTCCAAAAGCTGGAGGTTTGGAGTCGTGAACCCGCGAGTCGCGAAGTCCCGACGGGACGTGGCAGTGTGGAACCCGGACGTCAGGGGGAGCCACGTGGAGGTATATCGGCATATCGGGGTTCGGGGATTCGAAAGGTAAGTACCTCCCTGCCTCTCACCCACCGATATCCCGACAGTAAAATTCCCGAGATCCGGAGCGTTGACCGTTGACATCGCGGATCGGGATCCGGAGGTTTCATATTGCACTGAAGGAGCGCATAAGGTTCGCGAGTCTGCGAAACCCTACCTCCCGAGTTCGAAAAGGGAAGGTTCCCGAGACGACTGTGGGTGATAAAACTCCCGAGGAGGAGTTGGAAGAGCTTAGACTCTTCGGGCCATAGAGGGAGAGGGTCCTGGTTGGGGTGACCGCCTGCTGAGAGTACGGTAGCCGTCAGTTAGGTATGAATTTGTAGGGATATACATAAATTAATGTCTGTGAGTTCTTTGATTCTAGGTTTGGGTTCTTTGAGGCATCATGCAAGAGGTTGCATGACAGAATACTGCGGGTTCTGTAAGCCTGTGCAAGTACTGCACTTCTAAATTATATGGATTCAGACAAAGACGTGCCAGGAGGGCACACCAGTTGAAGTCATAGACTCAAGGAGAATCCTCAAGGTTGTTGAATACCTTGGAGGTAAGACTGTGTAGAAGAGATCACAGGACAGACAAGAATCATTGAGGGATTCTGTAGAAACTCTGTCAGGAGGGCATTGAGCAGGTGCATAGAAGGCACAGAGAAGACAAAATTTCTGAGAATTATGTAACACTCTACCAAGAGGGCATTGAGCGAATGCATAGGATGCATTAGGAGAAGAACTCTATTTTTAGTTCGACAAAAAGACAGAATCACTGAGGATTCTAGAAAACTCTGCCAGGAGGGCATTGAGTTGGTGCAGGTGTGCACAAAAAGAACTCTTGTTTGAGTTCAGAAAGGAGAATAAGTGTCAGGAGTGTTGTAGGAAAATATCCTTGCAGACAGGTAGATCACCTCTAAGAGCTTGACCTTAACCCTAGACAGAAAAATTCTTAACGTGGACATTGATTTCTTTTCAAATCTATCTAAACTAATACATGAGAAGGAAGGATAACATAAGTACCTCTTTAAGGACGTTTGTTCCTGCACGCTCCGAGTTGTGCTCCAATCCTTTTCTCCTCGTTGAGTTTTGTAGACAAACAAGATATGACTACTTCCTACTCTATTGATATTATCTTGAAAATAGATCTATCAATTAATGATAAGTTCATGTAACATCAGACACAAACTAGAAAGAAACAGGCCAAGCATGTCATAGTAATGAGAATAATGACAGCAGTACTTACAATCGTAGGTGCGAATGAGACAGCTTCGTCAAGTCCTCTTCATCTAACCCTTGCTCGAAAGATCCACAACCTGGCTAACAACAGCTTCACTGATCACTTCTCCTTTGGCTGACTATGTGTTTCCTATGAGATCATAGGTTTCATGCTAGCAATTCTTCCCCCTTTCCACCATCATAGAGCTTGCTTATATAGGTTGAGATGAGCTTAACCTCTTGAATTATCTTTAGAACAAGTTGGGAACCTCCTCCTTAGATCAGGGATCTCCTAATGAAACCAATAATTCAAGTACAACTGCCTCCTAATCTCTAAAGATCCTTTCCTCGTTATCCTCAACAGGCCAACAACTGACCCAGATTAGGAAGCGCTCCTCCAAAAGGGGCATCAAAGTGCTAGAACGCTCCTTGAGAAGCTTAAGGGGAGCGCCAGTGCTCCAAAAGTGAGAAACGCTCCTTCAGAGGGGTGAGGAAGCGTTATAACACTCCCTGAGGCCTTATAGGGGAGCACCAGTGATCCTAAGGTTGTTTTAGAGGAGCGTTCACCCACAAAAATCTTGATTGAAATCTCTTCTCAGGTGTTAAGAGTTATTTGACTCCAGTGAACCAGTTCTTCTTCTTCAAATCATGTACATAAGATGTTTTAAGTGTCTCCTTAGTGTCGTCATTATGGAAATATGCTTAAACAACATTTGTGACACTTGTGACCAACTTGCGACACTTGCGAAAGTTGTAAGGAAGTTGCGACACTCACGACAATTGAGAGGAATATGCGACACTTATCCAGTCGAGTAATTTTGATGTGTAACAGAATGCCCCCCAAAGTATGAAGTCAGAAGATGCGAACTGATGACTGAAATAAATTGTAGACATTCAAGCAAGGGTATAGACTCGGAGAACCTGATGGAATCTGCACACAAACATCCAACAAATATCATGACATATTTCAAAACCCAAGGCAGGCATACCTATGCTTGGGTGATCAAGACTTGTAAGGTATGGCCACCATAATATACACTACGGATCCATAATTGTATTGATAAACGGGTATAGCCACCGAAGATACAATGTGGATCTATACTTTGATGACTCGGACTGATCGTAGCCACGAAAGATACACAGTGGATCTATGAGATGACAAGACATAGCCACGACCAATACAAAGTGGATCTATGTAACAACATGTGTGTTCTTTGTCCAATAGAAACTCCTTCTCAACCTGGGAAAAGCATATATCAAAGTGATTACTCATCCCAGGGTCTTCTTACCAATCCCAGTGTGATACGATTCTAACCATGTGAATAGATGTCTTGATGTCGAACATGGCAGAAACCACTTGATTACCGGTCAATGAGGTAAACCGTTAACAAGTGCGAGGGAGATCACCATTAATGTCAATGATTCCCAAGGTACCTTAGTACATTCCATCGAATGTGAATATATGAGCTGAGGTCGAACATTCATGGAATCATTAGATCAGAGGTCAATGGTGTAAACTCACTGTCGAATGTGAGGAGGCCTTCCATTGAGGCATGAAGGTCCCAAAGTACTAATTAGTTTCTAAGTCTAATTCCCAGATAATGTGTTGAAGTTGACATGAATAGACTCGTCGAGGCAGGGCCTTGATGTATCCCCCATCAACGACGCGAAATGCATATAAAGATGTAATTAGTAGATCAAAAGAACATGGACTAACATGGGTTTTGAGACGATATATTTGGGATGGTTGACTCTCGAGGCAGATACTTCCCTTGAACACTGAGGCACAACAACAAAATGTGACGTGGACCAATACTTATGAAATGGATGTGATGACTTGCGTGAGGTGACCCAAAGGAGTAAAAGGAACTCAAAAGATTGGCTCAGTGCAGAGGTTCATCGGATTATGATACATGTAAATGACAAAGTGTCGTGTTCAAGGGCGACTCTAAGAAGTGTTGGATGATGTTCTCAAGAGACTGCTTGGCTTGCTCCTTTCAATTTTCCCCCCATATAGATAGATGAGTACCTCTTTTTGATTTAATGAGCTCGAGGAGGATAACACATGCTCGATATAACTTACCTTCGGTAAGTTCCTCTTCCTTTGTTTAACGAACCGAAAGAAGTAAGGGATCGGTCCCATATGGGCCTGTCGATGTGTGCTTTTAACGAGTCCAAAGACAGAAAAATCGAAGGTTTTTTGGGATTATAGAGTTTGGAAAAATGATTAAAAGAGAACTCTCTTAGTTCCTTTTTCGTACAGTAGTCCAACGAGACTGAAAAAGGGTTAAACTATCGCTCGCAAGATGCCCTTTCTGACCTTTTAATGAGTGTGAAAGGAAGCAAGATCACTCGACAATCTTTTCATATTTAGAGAGTCTAAAAAGGGTTTAAAGGAGACTCTAGGGGGGTTCCTTTTTCGTGTGTTCGTATCCGGACAGGTCCAAAAAAGAGATAAAAGTTTACCCAGTTGTTTTCTCATATCGGCGAGCTCGAGAACGAACTAAGACTATGCTCATAAGTGCGACAAGGCGAAAAACTGATCAGGACTGCTAAGAAACCTACAATACCAAAGCTACAAACCAGAGTTTAGTGAAGCCATTACATCATTAGAGAAACCCAAAAATGACCATACCTTATAAAAAATGGAATTTTATAAATAACAATTGATTTGAAAATTCATTTACCATTTCATTTGCAAGGATTTTTGGAGTAGTGGAGAATCTCATTTTGAAACAAATCTTGTTTTTCTCGCTGCTGGAGATACGATTGATCATTTTACTCGTCGTTCGAATCAGGTAGGTATCCATCCTTTACTCTTTCAATTATATGTTTTTAGATTGGTTTTCATAGCATTATTTATTTTAAAACACAAAGCCCTAAGTCGCCCCTCTTTGAACCAAATCGACCTCCTTTTAAAAATTAATAAAATAGGGGGATTCTTTCACAAAAATGCATTAGAGAAGGGTTGTTAGGATTTCTACACCCTTGCAATCGATTAGACCGATCGTTTTTAGCAAAAGAACTCATAAAAATTCTCCCCAAATGCCCACGCACCCCCCAAAGTCATTTTTCATTTTTAAAACGTTTTTATCATTACTTGACAAATGTTAAAGGGAGTGGTGGCTAAAAAGAGTGAGTGGTTGGTTGTGGATGACATGGGCACTTTGTTTCATGTTTTAAAATGTTTTTGAAAATCGCAGAAATTACCAAAACGTGAGGAATAATGAATTTTTTTATTTTTTTGTTTTGCAGGTATCTTCAGCAATCATGATTGAATGGAAAGAGAGGGAACATGAGATGGATGATTTAGCTGCTCTACAGAGTCCTCGTATGCAGGCCACTTTATGAGCTTGCGGCTTGCTCAAGTTCTTCAAATTACAAAAAATGAAGAGAGAGGTGTTACTGGTTGAGCACATGATTGGTCTTTGGGATGTTGCGGAACAAGGATTCTGTATCGACACACAACTTCTAACCATTGAGTTGGAAGATGTGTACTTTTTGACAAGCCTCTCAAAAAGAGGGTTCCCCATATCTTTCACTGGGCAAAGGGCATTACCTGAGCAAGTGGACGTGTATCTGGCATGCCACTGCATTCCGGGAGCAAGGTTGGTAGGGGGCAGGATCCCTATTAAGGATATACAAGATCTGCCTCTCCGGTCTATATTATTTTTTATTACAAGCGTGACAGGCAGCACTAGCTCTCATATGGCATCGATATTGCAGGTGGCCTATGGTGTTCAGTGTTTAGAACCAACACTGTTCAGCTGGAGTGCATCGTTCCTTCGGAATGTGAAGGAACAGATCTCATGGTGCAGGACTGGTCAGAAGCAGTTCGGCTATGGCTCGTTTTTGGTCTCATTTTTCCTAGAGTACATCCCTCAGATGTAGCCTCAGATAGCACTGGCAGTATGACTAGTGGACGAACCTAGGATGGAGAGGTGGATTAGTCTGTCTCCAAGGCTAGTTTTGGAGTCAGAGTTCCACTTCACTGGTGATTTCTTTGCCTGGCTGAGATGACAGTACCTCTGGATAGAGGACTTCCCCTATGCCGATGTAGACTTCCATGGGAGTATGGACTTGATTTTTCCCATGGGGGAAGACTGGGATGAGTCAGGTAAGAGATTAAGCCATACCTTGTCTATTTTTTTTTTTTAAGTTTTTGATGTATATGTATTTTTTTGGGTATGTAAAAGAGTCTTAACAGATGTTTTGTTTCCAACATGCAGACAAGGGATCAGTGCGCATGGTTGATATACCAGTACCAGGGCGTCGTGGAGGTGCCCCAGTTGCAGTAGATCCGGTGGTACCAATGATGGGTCTCCGGGAGGTTGAGAGGAACCTCCAAGGCCTTACAATGGGCATCCCACCTCTGCGGAGGGGGGAGGTGCCTTTACATCTGCAGCGAAACATTGTAGGAGTACTGGAGAATGTTAATTCTCTGTTGAGGCACGTAGTGTGCGCAATAGTGTGTTACTCACAGCATAACATAGTGCGGGGAGATTAGAATCTCTCCGGTGATCATGTTTTGTATGCCTTGTCAGGCGACGTTGTATGGGTGGAAAGGCACAATATTTTGTTCTTCTACACACTTTTTGATGTAAAGAAAACATTTCAGTCACGCCATATATATATATATATATATATATATATATATATATATACAGTTTCGAGTTTTTATGTTGCCGATGATTTGTACATGATGATGTATGTGATGTGTTTTAATTTACATGTAATGTACATTTTTTCTTTTCTTGAATCTTATCTGTGGGTAAGATACTGATCCATGATATAATTAGCTAATGAATTTGAAACACTATTAAATTCTTTTGGAATGTGTCTATATTCAATGTAATCGAACATTCGTTCAAGATGGTGAACTTGCAAGTGTAGACGTAGCAGGATAGGACTACGGATAGTGTAGATGCGGTTGAGTTGATAAACATGAGTTGGGAGTCTAAGTAAATAATGATATGAGAGATACCTAGGGAGGAGGCTTGGGTCAACAGTCCAATGACAGCGTGGTATTCTTCCATATTGTTGGTTACTGGTCCTAAACAGATGCCTCTTGAACTCACCACCTCGTCAAACTGATAAATAACCCATGCTACTGAAGCAATTTTCTGGGTATGTCGGTTGGCACCATCCGCGAACCCAAAAAAGATAGGAAAGGCAGACGTCATCTGCGCATGAAAACACAGGCACAGTCATGAGTGGCAACGGTAAAGACTCGAGCACGCGAAAGAAAAAGAGACACGCCAAACTAAAAATACAATAATGTACAAAGTACAGATGCTAGGTGATCTAGGCATAGTAATTTTTAAGGTAAAGCCCGTTTCAAGGCTCTCCCAGGGAAATTCCATCATGATCTACTAGTTCATAATCACCTCTGTGTAAAACATGCTTCACGATGTAAGGACCGTGCCACATAGGTTCTAACTTTCTTGTTCCCAATTTATCGTGTGCTTGGTCGTAAACAAGGACTAAGTCTCCTTCTGCAAAGGCTCGAGGTTGGACAGATTTGTCATATTGACTCTTAATTTGTTTCTGATGTGCCTCATTAATGAGGGCAGCATCACGACGTGTTTCTTCCAGCTTGGATAGATACAAGAATCGTTCTTCTTCTGCAAAAGTATGGGGCAGGAGTTCTACTTTCAATTTGAGTGATGGAATCTCACACTCGATTGGTAGGACGGCTTCAATGCCATAAACCAACTAGAAAGGAGTGAATCTAGTTGAGGTTTTCACAGAAGTGCGATAGGCCCAGAGAGCGGAAAATAGTTGTAAATGCCACGATGTCTTGTTTTCTCCTACCATGCATTGGATCATGGTTTTTAGGACTTTGTTGATAGCCTCAACTTGTCCGTTTGCTTGAGGGTAGTAGGGGGATGAGTTTTCATGGAGAAAACCCAATTTGACATGTAACTCGCTCATCATCTGGTTTTTGAAGTGTGCACCATGGTCGGTGACAATGGCATGTGGTACACCAAAACGAGTAATGATGTGGTTGAAGAGGAATAAATCTGTAGTACGGCCATCATTTAGAAAGGTAGGCATAGCCTCAACCCATTTGGTGAAGTAGTCGACTTCAAAGATGATGTAACCGTGCCCCCCGGCTGAGGTAGGCTTACATTGCATGAAATCGATACCCCATTTGGAAAAGGGGTCGATGGCAATAATGGGGTGCAGCGCAGTAGGGTGGGTGCGTGCCTTCTTGTTGAATATTTGGCAGGGTCGGCATTTTTTGACGGCCTCGATGCAATCTTTGAAAATCGAGGGCCAAAAGTAGCCAGCATGTAGGATTTTTTGGGCTGTGGTCATCCCAGAAAGGTGACCGCCACAGGTGCCAAGGTGAAAATCATTCAAAACAAGTTCAGCCTCTTCGTGAATCAGACATCACCAAAGGATGGTGTCAATACCATGACGAGACAAAGTGTCGCCGAGGATGAGATAACGGCGAGAGTGGTGATGGATGCGTCGACACTCTTCGCGAGAGATGTTGGGCTGAAAACATTGAGTTTGAAGGTAGAGGAGAATGTCCTCGTACCAAGGGTCAGAGGTGTTGATGAGGAAGAGAGATTCATCGGGGGGATGATCTATAGGTTCAATGTTTTCATTGGCACAAGGGAGAGCACATATGAGCTCGGCAAACACCAAGGATTTTTTGGCTTTAGCCTTCATAAACTCGAGATCAAATTCTTGAAGAATAACGATGCATTTCGAATATTTTCCCCCAATTACTTGACGCATCAAGACGTGGTACATGGGGTTGGAGTCTGCGATTACCGTGGTGGTGTGTAATAAGATGTAGTGGCGGAATCTTTGGACAGCAATGACGACTGCCATAGCCAGTTTCTCAACATGCGAATATCTGAGTTTGGGTCTGGATAAACTATTGCTCAGATAATAAATCACGTGTTCTTCGTCGTTAGAGTCCTCTTGAACTAACACCATCGCAATGGTAGAAGTAGAAGCGACCAAGTAAAGGATATAATCCTTTGTATATTCGGGAGGATATAACAAAGGAGTGTGGGTCAAAGCATGCTTGAGAGCGTCGAATGACCGTTGGGCAGTGTCATCCCAAATGAAAGGGACGTTCTTTTGCAGTAGCCGCATAAATCCTTTAGTGATCTTGGCATAGTTGTAGATGAAACGACGAAGAAAGTTTGCTTTGCCTTGTAAACTTTGGAGTTGGGTTAAGTTTGTAGGTGGGGGTAAGGCTAGAATGGCCTTGATCTTTAAGGGATCCACCCTGATCCCATCTTTGGAGACGATGAAACTTAGGAGTCGGCCGGATTCGACAGTGAAAATGCATTTATGTGGGTTCAGACGAATACGATAGAAACGACATCGAAGAAAAATTGCCCACAAGTGACCAATGTGATTAGGTCAGTTGGATGAATGGGCGGGTAAATCATTGAGGTAAGGTTCCGCGATATGCTTGATGTCATGGAAAGCGTACTACATGGCTCACTGGAAAGTAGCACCAGCATTTTTAAGGCCAAACGGTAGCTTTCGGTAGGCGAAAGTTCCCCAAGGGAAGATGAAGGATGTCTTATGTTGATCAACAGGTAAGATTTTAATCTGGTTATATCCAGAAAAGCCATCCATGAAAGAGAATATTACGCTTCCTGCGCAATTATCGATGATTTGATCGATGTAAGGCGTAGGGTAGTTGTCCTTGGGACAAGATTTGTTGAGATCTCGATAATCTATGCAAACACGGATGGTCCCTTGTTTCTTGGCAACCAGAACGAGGTTGGAGATCCATTCTGTCAAAGGGATGGGATAGATGAAGCCAGATTTTAGAAGTTTTTCAACTTCTGCCTTTATAGCTGCGATTTTCTTGGGGTGAACCGGGTGGAGTTTCTGTCGAACCATTTTTTCATCAGGGTAAGCCTTGATTTCATGTACGACGATTGAAGGGTCAATCCCTGGCATTTCATCGTAGCTCCATGTGAAGACATCGCAGAATTCCTTGAACAAAGCGGTGTAAGAAACCACTTCATCGGGCGTGCAATTAGCACCAAGATTAATGTTTTCCACGACACCTTCTTTGACTAAAATGTCAATTGTGATTGTAGTAGATATGTTACCCATATTCCCCTTAGAGAAAGTATCTTGTGTGACGATAGGGGATTGTGTAGCATCGGTAACATCGGGGTGGAAGACAGATCGTATGTCTTGAACTTCTTCCAAGGGCAGAAGAAAAGAGGATCGATGGTGGTTATCATCCCAGGGAAAATCGTCAATGCTAAGCATTTCCATAATAGATTCATCTGAAGGAAAAATGTGGGAAATGTAATCAACAACAGATGATAGGGAATCCAACCACGAGGGCACCGAGTAAGCATCGGGTGCCAATGAATGTGAATTTTTGGGAGAGGGAGAGGTAGATTGGATAGCTACGTATGTGGCCTCAGCTGGGCTGAGTGGCATGGTGTCACTGAGCACATCGAAATCCAAGGGACTAGGTACAATCTAAGGATCATATGATTCCAAGGATTGATAAGGCATAGTCGAGATCATGTTGACGGCAGCAATCTGGTGTGCAGTAGGTGGAAGTGGTGTAGGGAAAGTACCCATAAGGCTAGAATCTTTCAATAAGCCAACACCAATGCTTTCATCCGTAACTAGGTGGTCTCCCAAAAAAGTAATGTTGTTGGTGACAATTTTGCCTTGATGGGGGAATTGTACACATCGAAAGACCAACGAGGCGATGGAATTCATAGCGTAGAACCAACTTCTTCCAAGTAATAGGTTGTAATCGAGGGGAGCATCGACCACCTCGACATCAACGGTAACAATTTTACTGCCCAATTGAACGGCTAGGGATTGCAGTAATCCGTGAGGATGGAAACCTCATCCATCAAAAGCGCATAACATCGTAGGGGATTTGTTAAGGGCAGGTGATTTCAAACCTTTCCAACAGGCTAGAGACATGACACAGGTGGAGGCTCCCTCATCCAGGATAGTCTGGTGGATTTGTTGATTATGAACAACAACATCGATTTGGAAAGCTAGCTGGTGGGAGAGTTGTGGTTGATGGTCATCCAGATTAAACGTGATGTATTTTGATGACTTGGGATTGAAAGCGCCAATAGAAGCTAAGATCATCCTACGTTGGTTAGGACAGTGTTGTAGAACTTCCAATGCGGACATGGCACACGGGGCTTGGGCCAAATCTTCTACAATATTGTAATTTTGGGCAGCCCGTGAATTAGGATTAAAAGTGGATTTCTGGATGGTGCTCTTAGGAGGGCGTAAGATGGAGTCAAAAGAAGGTTTCTCAATTTGAAGTGGCTTGGATGGAGGGCTAACAGATGGAGGATTAACAACGGATGGTAAAGGATCTGGCAAAGAACCGTTAGCAGTCTTCGGCTTATCAGGTTTAATTGGCGTGTTGTATGTCATAGAACGAGTGGTTAGATTAACCCTGTTAAACATGTAAATGTGGGCACTTGTCGAGGCCTCATCATGGGGTTGGTTGGAACTACCCCCCGGCGTGGGGGTTTGTGCAACCAAAGATTGTTGTTGCGGAAAAGGCTGAGTAAGCACGGCGGGTTGCGAATTTCCCTTGAAAATTTTAGCCACTTCATTGTTGTGTGGGCAATCTCGAGTGTAGTGATCGTCACCAAAAATGAGACATGGAAATTTTGGTTTTCGCTGTGGTTGTTTTCCAGCAGCAGGAGTTTGTGATTGGGTTTTGGGTTGTTCGTTGTTATTGTTCTTCTTTGTTTTGTTTCTCGCTTTATTCTTGCCCCCAAGTTGTTGTGAAGGGGTTGATTGGACCACATTCACATCAGAGACCTAAGTTTGAGGGGGGGTAGAAGAGGGTGCAGTCGAACTGGGAGCAGTCGTCGAAGCGGGCCGCTAAGTCGTTCCAGTGGACTGGGTGGTAGATTGGGTTTTGACGGATCCAATAACTCCATTTGCATGCGAAGAAGTTGATGGTTTGGATGGATCGTTAGTGGCATGGGTAGTGTTCGGTATAAACTCATACAGAGTACCGGATTGTGAATAGACTAAGTCTAAGTACTGAGCTCAGGCGATGGCTTCTTCCTGTGTGACCACACCGACCATGGCAACATCACGAGCGATCTGGGGTGATAATGATATCGTGAACCATTTCGCTAACAATTGGTTGGGGATGACCACTTTGATTAGCCTCCATCATCGTCTCCATTCATGGATATGATCGGACATGTGTATGGAAGTTGTCTGATGAAGGGAGGTTAATAGTTCAGTACCCATCTCGTATCAAATGGGCAGTTGGAAGTGTGTGAGGAAGGACATGGCGAGGGAGTTGAAATTGTGAAAAGATGTGTGTGGTAATTCAATATACCATTTTGCTGCGGAACCCGTAAGTGTTCGTTGGAAAAGATGCAAACGTATAGAGTCGTCCATGAGGGAGTTGGATGAACACCAAAAATGGAAATTCATCTTGTGGTTGTTCAGGTCTTCTCCAGATTTTCCTTCGAATTTTGGGATATCAGAAGGAAGTTTAGCTGGAATAGCTGGCCAAACTGGAGAATGGTAAATGGGATCATTCGTTAACCGAGACAAGTCTAGACGATCCAGGGTAGCCAGAAAAGGTAGTTGTCGGTTAACCTGTGGGTAATGTTGGTGTGGAAGAGGGACACCAGTGGGGCCCATTACTGGGTTATGTGGATAATTATAACTAGTGGGCCCTCTCATATGAGGTTGGTTTTGACCAAGGTACACAGGATTTGAGGTGTTTTGAGAAGCATGTGTGAGCGGAGGATAACCGGATGGGTTTTGAGGGTTATGGGTTGGGTTGGGCATTTGTCCATAAGAAGGTTTTTGCAGAGCCTGAGAATTTTGTCCTGCCAGGAAATGTGGGTTTCCTGAAAAAAGAACGTTCCATGGATTAGGTGCGGCAGACACATTTTTTCCCATGGAGGCATGCAGATTTCCTTGAAAAGGGACGCTCTATGGATTGGGTGCGGTGGACACATTTTGTCCTTGTGGTTGATGGTGGACTCCGACTTGAGGTTGCCCCCCAGCATGAGGGTGC
>JZKD02S2090685.1:0-12072 GCA_000966675.3 Picea glauca
AGTGTGTATAAGTATATAAAAATCTAGGTTTTAGGAGGCTTTTAATTATTTATTTATTTAGGGTTTTAAGCAATTAGGTTTTAATCGTAACTAATTATTTAATAGTGTTAATAGTGGTAGGGTTATTTGTGATTAGGGTACATTTTTAAAGTGATTAGGATATTAATATCATATGATTACATATGTATATTAATATTGAAAATCAAATAAATTAATAAGTCAATAACTAATAATTATTACTTAAGTGTGGATATTATAACTAGGTGTAAATATAGATAATAGTGTGTATATAAATATATAGATCTAGGTTTTCAATTATTTATTCATTTAAGGTTTTTAAGCAATTAGGTTTTAATCGTAACTAATTATTTGAATTAATAGTGTTTAATATAAGTTTTAGGGTTTATTTATGATTAGGGTATATTTTAATATGATTAGATATTAATATCCAATGAGGGTTTAGGGTTTGTAAGATTGGGATTAATTATGATTTAGGGTTTATGAGATTGGTATTTTTAAGTGTTGATAATAGTATATACACTACAAACTAAGTATTTAGTAAAAGTAGATTTGGGGTTTTTTGAGATAAGGATTAGGGTATAGAGGGTTTGATTAATAAAAAAATTTAAATTAGAATTATTATAGTAGTAATAAGGCTAGTTAGACCTCTAAACCTATGAACCTATTCAAATTAGACTGGACCAAGAAGGTAAAGGAAAGGAAAAGGTCGGTGTCATACCTGATTTGGTCCATGATGGTCCCTTATTTGGTTGATTAATGGGTGCCAAAAGCAACTTACCTCCAGGCCACCATCTATGTTCATATTGTTGGGGTGATTGATTATTTCTAGATCTTATCTTAAGCGTCTTTTGTAGTAGTGATCCTCTTTTGCTAGTATCTTGGTATCCTCAAGGCAAACATGATGTTTGGTTTTGAGGGAGTGTTCTGCTCAGGCGAAAGTGTGAGTGCGTTCATTTTAATGTCTGCTTCATGTTCCTTAATCCTTACCTAGAATGATCATCCAGTTTCACCAATGTAACATTTCCCACATGAACAAGAGACCTTGTAGATGCCTTTCCCTTGCCAATGGTCTGTAGGGTCCTTTACAGTATTTATTCTTTGTTTGATAGTAATTAGGGGTTTGAAGGAGGTCATAATTTCTTTTCTTTTTATTACCTTGGAAATCTTGTCTGTGACACCCCAAATGTAGGGAAGAAAGGATTTAATGTTGGAGGTTTGATCATTCTGTGTACGAGTCCTTCTTTCCTTCTTATCTATTGCCTTTTTGATGTCTCTATATCTATATCCAATGTTCTTTAATACCTTAGTTAAGTGGTCTATTTCTTATTTAAGATGTTCCTTGTCGGAAATTCTTTCCACTGTGGTGAGATGCTCCATCATTTTGGTGGTGTAATCTATTGTGTTCATGAATACTGTAGCCCCTCCCTTATTAGCTCTTAGAATTACAATGTTTTCATTTTTTATGAGGTTCTTTATGGATTCTTTATCCTTTTTGTTGATGTTATTTTTAGGTGGTTTTGAATTCTTGAGGACCAGGGTGCATTCTTGCCTAATGGAATCCTTATCTTCTTCATTGAGGTTTTTTGTGTTGTCTTCTATGCTGCAGACTTTCTACCGGGACGGTTTTCAGAGCAATGGAGAACCCTAATCATTTATTTAGGATATCTATTTATTTGTTGTTTAGATCATGGCTGGACAGGTTTATAACTTTCCTGTCATCGTTTGTTATAGCTTTATCTCTGTTGTCTGTAGCGTTATCTCTGTTGCCAACCGCGTCCCTTTTCGTTGTGAGATTTTGTAATTTTCTTGTGTGGCATTCATTAGCTTTACGTATCTCTCCTTATGTCTTTAATGTGACGCTAACATCCATCACGATCCAGAGGTCCATACGTATCTCATGCACGAGCTGTAAGTGAAGTTCCAAGGCCTTTCTCAACAGAGTGTCCAGTGTTGCATGCATTATTCGTATTTCTCCCCGGACTAGGGCACAATTGAGTTGTTCAAATGATTTGTAGTTCCATCTAATGCGTATTTGGTGATTAATGAGGGAGAAAATCGAGGTTAAATTATTGTCTCTGAATTTTTTAAGAAAATTGAGATCAGCAACTCGTCTAACGATTTTGATCCATAGGTTTTCCAGTAAACAGAAATTGTTCTAGGTTTCCCTTCCGTACAGGGAAGAAATTGTTCTAGGTTTCACTCCATGTAGCCTGGAAACTTCCTTCATGTAAATATCTGCAATGTTTGTTTCCTTGTGTGTTTTCTTCAAAAAAATAGAATGCATTGCCTTAGTCAATTTATCCACCACCACTATGATGGAATAATTTTTCTTCACTGTTCTGGGAATCTTTGTAACAAAATCTATTGTAACCACTTCCAACTTCCACTCTGGAATGGGCAATCGCTGTAATATCCCTATTGTATCTTCATGATTTGTTTTCACCTTTTGGCACTCTAGACACCTAGTTATGTAGTTAGCTACTTCCTTCTTCATTCCCAACCAAAACAATTGGCTCCTTATAGTTGTAATGGACTTATGATATCCTGGGTTCCCAGCGTATGACACATTGTGCATTTCTCTCAACACTATATTTTTTAGCTCCATGGAATTTGGCACATATATCTTGCCTCTGTACAAGAGGATTCCATCCTCTTTCAACTCATAGTTTTTAAATTTCTATTGTGAATTCACTTGCTGTAAGTTTTTCTTTTATTTGCAAATAAAGATTATTTGAATTTGTTTCTTCAAGAATTTTATCTTTTAAATGTGATATGTACATGTTGATAGTTGAAATACGCACTTCATGAGATCTTCTGCTGAGTGCATCAACCACCTGATTTTATTTTCCCTTCATATGTTTAATTTCAAATTCATACTCACTAAGAAACTTCATCCATCTAGTTTTCCTTCCATTCAGTGTTGGCTATCCAAATAGATGTTTCATACCACAATGGTATGTTCTTAGCTCAAATATCCTACCTGTGAAGTAATGTATCCACATTTTTAATGCATGTGCAATGGTTGCTAACTCTAGATCATGAGTAGCATAATTTCTCTCATGTTCTTTTAATTTTCGGGACTCATAGCATACCATATGATATTTTTAACTAAGGAATCCATCGAACCCTTCCTTGCACACATTTTTTCACACTACAAAGTCTTCATCTGGATCTACAATCTTTAATATGGTTGCACTAGTAAAAAAAAATTCAATTGCTGGAAACTCTCTTCACATTTTGGCATCCATTCAAACTTCACTCCCTTATTTTGCAAAGAATTGATTGGGCTTGAAAACTTTGAAAACCATTATATGAATCTTTGGTAATAACCCACAAGACCCATAAATGATCTGACCTCCCTGACATTTCTTGGTGATGGCCATCCTCTAATGGCTTCTATCTTCTCGGGATCGACTGTTATCACATTTGTTGAAATAATATACCCCAAGTAATGGATCTTTTTTTGATAAAAGATGCATTTACTTAGCTTGGAATACAATTTATACTCCCTTAAAACATTTATCACCATTCTTAGATGCTCCTAATGATCCTCTTTAGACTTAGAGTAGATGAGAATATCATATAAGAAAATAATTACAAACATGTCCAAGTACTCTCTAAACACTCCATTCATTAGACACATAAAAACATTCGAGGTATTTGATAGCCCAAATGGAACTACCGTGGATTCATAATGCCCATACCTTGATCCGAACGTTGTATTTCTAATATCTTCTTCCTTTTTCATCATTTGATGATAGCCTAACCTCAAATCAATCTTGGAAAAGATTCTTGCACTTTTCAGTTGATCAAATAAATCATCAATCCTTGGAAATGGATACTTGTTCTTTATAGTGACCTTATTCAACTGTTTGAAATCAATACACAGCCTTAGGGTTCCATCTTTGTTTTTCACAAAAATAACTGGGGCTCCCCAAGGTGACACACTTGGGTGTATATACCCCTTCTTCAAAATTTCTTCTAGCTGCATCTGCAACTCTTTCAGTTATGATATTCCCATTTTTTAAGGTGTCTTGGACACTAGGGAAACACCTGACACCAAATCAATAGAGAAATCGATGTCTCTCTTTGGTGGAAATCCTGGAATCTCCTGAAAAATATCTTCAAAATCTTTCAAGACTGGACAGTCTTCAAGATTTTCCACTTTGACACTATCTGCCTCTTCCATGTGGGCTACAAAAATTTGACATCCCTTCATGAAACTCTTTTTCAACTACATGGATGAAATTTCTCTAACAGTTATATCTCTTGGAATGCCTTCAATTTTTCCTTGTTTCCCTTTCTCATCAAGATAAGTTATTGTCTTGTTGTAGAAATCTAGGACAACATGGTGTTTTTCCAACCAATCCATGCCAATTAGATAGTCATATGAACCCAAATATATAATTTTCACATCCTTTGAACTGCCTCCATGAGACCCTCTTCTCATCAATATGCTTGGCTTGCTTAAGATGGTCTCACCACATGGTTTCCTTTCCTTGCAGGTGGTAGATTGCAATTATTGTTTCTACCCTGGAGGGGTAATCATGCAAATGAAAATATTTCTTCATTTCCAACAACTAGGCCTCAGCCTCTTCTCCTTTCCTATGCTCACCATTTAAAGTTGGTGGCTTGATCTTCCTGAGTTCAGCTTGCAAGATGTCTCCTTCATGCCTTATCCTCTGTCTCTTGACAGGGGACACACTTGGGCTACTCCCTAGCCATGAACTAGCATGAGATATCCTAGTGTATTTCTCTTGGAAATGATGGCACCTACTCCTACTCCTTGAATTCCAATTATTTCCATGCCCGTCCCTTCTGATATGGGATTTGGATGTTGCAACTTGTCTAGCACTAACTTCAGGATTTGTGCCAGAGTCCTTATTGGCTTGCTTCTGCAACATGTTCAAGCGATAAAGTATCTCTTCTTAATCCTTCATAGTATTTTAATTATCATATCTATATCTTTTCACTTCTCTATGAATGATTCTCATAGTTACAAGCTTTTTCATGTCTCTTCTTCCATTTGACTTAGTCTCAACATTCCCCATGTTGGCATGCAGACCTCTGAATTATTCCTTGTGAGTGTAGGACCATTGAGAATATTCCATTATTTTGGTTCTCATATAAAAACCAAACTGATTCTATGAACCTTTAATTATACATCAAATGTGCATTCAAACAATTTTTGTTAGATGAAAATAAACAGATACACAATTTGGAAAAATAATTCATAATTTTTTATGCCCTTTAATGACACTAGTAATATTCTTTTGAGTTGGCTTCAAAAATTGTCTATTCAAATTAATTTCTTGGTTAATGTATGGATTCTCCTACTCAAGACCTTTCCAACGAATATTTATTTTCCCAATTATGAGTTCTGAGCATAAAGTTGTGGTCTTCGAAAGTTTTGACCATTTTCTCTTTTATATCCCTGCATGCTACAAGTGTGTTCTTTCTCTCCCATCACATTTTTAGATACTCAAAACTCAAATCTGGATCCATGGATAATTTCTATAGTCCATGAGCTTTCCATAGACTTCTCATGGTCCCTAAATTGACTCTTGGGCTAGGAGTTATGCCCTCTACAAGAAATCTGATACTAAATTTTACCCTTGATTATTTTGGTTGTAACTCCCTCATACAAGCTCTATTTGGCGAACAAATTAGTTTGATGGAAAGCTCTCTTTGAGATCTATCATTTTATAAACAAGAAATTTATGCCCTTGGAGGACATAAGCTTTTGTACAAAAATTTGTTTTCTAAAAGCGATGTTTAGGCCCTAAAAAATGCCCGACAAGATGAAGACCTTTAAAAATTGAAATTTTGTCATGTAAAAATTTACTAACTTTCGGTTGTAATAGTCTTTAGATCTAAAATATTGCTCTCAAAATCAGTATTAATCCCAATAATTGATCTTCTTTTCCCGTCCAACCTGTGACTAAACCTATGCAAGCATGTCGAAACTCTTTCTCAAACTCTTCTCCTCGGAAACTTCAATTGTTGGGTACACAAATTCCCTTAAATATGCAGTTTGAAACACTGTCAGACTCTTCCCATCGGAACCCTCCATCGGGAAAAAAAAATTCCATGCTCCTTGATTTTTCTGAACTCAAAGATCTGATAGCTTCTTGGGGTCACATTGTTGGACTTCATCCATCAAAAACTTTACCGAACGAACCATCTGATAGCCTCCTTCTGAAGACTTGCACTCAACTGTTGTGTGGCACTAGAAGATATGCCCACCCTTGCTGACATGTCCTTTGACATGGCACACTAATGTGGATATTTTTGTGGAATTCGCCTTCACCCTCCATCCTTCCAAGGAAACATGCTCATATGATACATAAGACGGTCAACATTCATGTCGCTCAACAATCGCGATCATCTCAATCTCCCAAAATTGTGCATTGGTTACCCCAGTCGGATTGACTTTGTCGGATTCCAAAACATGCCCAACCTTCCAAACGAGCTTTCCTAAAACACATCCCGCAAATCCAATGGATGGGAAATGATATGGCCGATATGACGACTCTTGTTATTACGGGCTCGCATCATCGAACTCCTTTCTTTGGACTCAACCTCATGCTTGACTCCAATTCCTTATGAAACCTTCTTCCTGAAGGCATGTCGGGAACACCCTACTCAAACCTCATGCAACTAAATTCTTGACCATGGATTCTCCAGATCAAATTAACCTGGGTCATCGATTACTAAACTTTATGACTACCCTGAAACTTATAGGATTTCAACCCTTTAGGCCAAAACCAACTCTGCAATCTGCAAATAGACACCATAAGTTCTCGTCTTCGATTGTTCTGAAGCATTTAAACTTGAAATATGCTCATAATTTGGGGATTTCACTTTGGTTCACCATTTTTCCCCAAATCCTTCACAGGACAAAATCTGCAACCATGAATTTTCTCAATTTGTGTCAGCTCTTATCCCATGCAAGCTCATTGTTGAACCTTGAGCTCTGATACCATTTTGTAACGTTCCCCAACTTAACCAGGGAACATTACTACACAGAAACATTCATAAAATGAAATTGTCTTCTACTAATTAAATTCTTGTAGCTTACCAGCTACGATTTAAACACACATTCAACTAATTTTTTATACCTATAATTAAATGCATCTACATCTCTCCAAATGACCATGAATGCAACTGATAAAACATCTATAACAACATATTAAACCATTCTCATTCACAAAATAAATTCACAACCATTAACTCATGAATAACTCAGCAAAATAGATAAACACTTATCTTTTATAAAAATTTGTGGAACGAATTGCTTGGTAAGGACGTTCCACCCAACTATAGACTTGTTTTTCTATATCTCAATAGCAAGTCACCCCCAATTTGGGGTTAGGAATCCACAAAAGAAGGGTTACTCTCACAGTCCCTCATAACTCAGTATCACACAACCCACTGGATTTTTCCTATAGCTATCCTAAATTCCCTCTATCTCTCTCCCTCTTTACCTTCCCAACCTAAGGAATGTACCCCTTCACTGCTCTCATTCCATCGGGCATCCCATTTGTTTATCATGGTATCTCTAGCACAAGTATCTAGGAATATCTTATATTGGAACTCAAGGGAACTCATTGCTAGGAAAAACTACCAGCAAAACCAACAACAAACACTTGTCGATACAATGCAACACACCCAGGAGTTCACTCTTTAGGCCTAACAAAATGGCTCTTTAAATTCCATCTTCAAAATGATCCAAAATCGTTTGAGCATGATCCATAATTTGATCTACCTTGTTTCTCCAACTCCTAATCTCTTATCCCTTGTTCTCCCTTGCTCTTCATATAAAATTTGAATTTCACCCACTGCTTGTTACTACCCATACGAATTTCCTCTATTTCCCAAGAAAATTGACTGCTCAGTCTACCCAAAATTGATTGTACCTCATCCCCATGCTCTCCAATAACTATGGGATGTGACTCTCACACCCACCCTATGAAAAATATTCAGTGATTGAGCTCTCATACACTTAACCAAAAATTAGAAGGTTTCCCCAAATGATAATGCAATTCAAAAATGTGGGTTTGAATTAATATCCATAAATTATTTCCCTTTGGACCCCTCTTGGGCACTCTCTAAGAATCCCCCCTCTCTTTTGGATTAATCATCCCCCATATGTGTCCATATCCCAACAGTCGGTATTACATTATATTTATTTACAATTCAGAAAATACATTTTGCATTTACATTGCTTGGCCATGACCACATCTATATCTACATTATGCATTAATTAAACTAGGGATTATAGTGGGCATGTTATAAACACTCTTTTTTTCTGGAAGGCATGGAACAAGAAATCTGCACCTTTGTGGCCAATTGTGATAGTTGTTAGTGCAATAAAGGATAATTAGTCAAAACTCTAGGCACACTCCAACCACTCCCTATCCCACTTGCTATATGGATGGATATTTCTATGGACTTCTTTGTTGGCTTACCCAAATCGGGAAATAATTTTTTCATCATGGTTGTAGTATATTGTCTTTCCAAATATACTCATTTTTGTGCCATCCAATACAAGTTCACTACATCCATAGTGGCTTAAAGTTTTATGGATAATATTTTCAAACTTCATGGCATGCCTCACTCTATTGTCTTCGACTATGATCCCACTTTCACCAACAATTTTTAGTAGAAATTGTTCAGCTCCAAGGTACCCAAATGCATCTTAGCATGACATATCGTCCCCATATTGATGGAGTAATTGAAGTTTTCAACAAGTTCTTGGAATCATATTTGCAGTGCTTAGCTTCCGACAGACAAACTCAATGGGCTCAATGGTTACCACTAGATGAATGGTGGTACAACAAATTTTACCATGCTGCCACTCACATGACTCCCTTTGAATCAATTTACAATCAAAATTCGTCGTTTGTTCTATCCTACCTACCTAGTGTCTCTAAGGTTTAGGATGTGGACCGCACACTTAAAGCTCGAGCTTCCATTCTTTGTAGCCTCAAAGAAAATCTATTCATGGCACAAAATTGCATGAAGAAACAAGCATATCAAGGTCATTCATCACATCAATTTGTCGAAGGGGACAAGCTTTTTCTTCATATGCAACCATATAAGAAAACTTTAGTCGAATATAAACACTATCATAAACTCACCCCCAATTTTTATGGTCCTTATACAATTCTCAAGCAAGTGGGATATGTGGCCTACCATTTAGCTATACCTAGTCACTTTAATCTCCATCTTGTTTTTCATGTTTCTTGCCTCAAGAAAGTGATTGGAACTAAGTTTCATACTCAAACCAATCTCCCTGAATTGGATGAGGAAGCCTCTGTTTGGTTGCATATCCAAGAATTAATAGACCATCACAAGTGTCATCTCCATCAACACACCATCATGGAATTTTTAGTTCATCAGAAGGATACACCACCAAAAGATGCCACATGGGAGTCAGGTACCATTCTGCAACAATTTTCCCATCTCAAGCCTTGAGGAAAAGGTTTTTTTTCAAGGGTGGGGGCATGTTATGGACCTAACCTCCCTAACCCCTCTCGTAGGTAGAATAATATGTTTTCTATGTAATAAAGTTTGACATTAGTAAATAAGGCCTAGATAATAATGTGAACAAGTCTAATGTAAAAAGACTTAATAGAATTCTCCACTTCTAGAAATATCTTCCTATAGAATGTTCTTTTGAATATAGAATTAGTATAAATAAGAGTAGAAGGCATGAGAAACTCTTGTCTTGATAATTATTGTAATAGAGCTCTGCTTTGCTAGAGGTTTCCCCCTCGAAGAGGCAAGTGAACTTGACTTTCTATTAATAAAGGTACCATTGTTGGTGTTATTGTTCTATATATTTTGTTGTTCCACTGGTATTTTTCGTAGTATTTTTGTTTCTACTATATATAATACATTTGGTACCTTACAGAGGAAAAGGACTCACTCTGCTAGTCGAGGAATGAGAAGATAGGGAGATACACAATGAAGCTAGGATACTTAACACTAGAAGAGGGAAATTTTGAGGGAGACGGGAAGTGGTGGTGGACTTTTTTGGGGGGAGTCTATACTCCTTTAAAGTCAAATATTTTGTTGTGTATGACCTTGGAAAATAAAGTGGTAAATTGGGACAACAGGTTGAAAAGAGGTTGGATGGGGCCGAAAATATGCACCATGTGTAAGATTGATTTGGATAAAACACAACACATGTTTATTTCTTGTTCTTATGCCCAACAAGTGATGGTAGAGGCTTCGAAATTTCTTAAAGTCTGATGTCTATCTCTGGAAGGAAATCTCAGTGACTAGTTAAAAAAAGAGAAGGATCATGTGGGTGTCAAGGGCTCTATATATCTTCCTTTTTCTTAATATACTTCATATGGTGGGCTTGTGATGTGTGTAGTTTTAAGGATAAGTATATGGCCCCAGTGATTGTAGTTGCTCTGGTTGCGAAGTTAACCCAAGAATTCAAGTATGAGGAAAAAATCCCCAAGCCAAAGAATCCAATAATTTCTCCATTAGACAAAGACATACCCTGGGGATTTTTTATGGGATAGGTTAGGGGCACCCACCATGTTGCAGAGTTGGGGAAGTATTGTATATTTTTTATACTCATTTATTTAAAGTTCGATATTCTCCAGGGATAGGAACAAATATGAAAGAAAAACTGTATGTTATATGGGCTCTACTCTTTTTGGTAAGCTCTTTAAATCTAAGGAAAGTTTAAATTTTGAGGGATTCTAAGGTCGCTAACGACTAGGAAAACGGGTAGATTCAAATGCAGGTGGTGAGGCTCAAACAGTGGATGGCGTATATTCTCTCCTTCTTATCATCTCTAGAGTGGCATTCCTTCACTCACATTTTAAGGGAGCTCAACACTTTGGCTAACAATTTATCAATGGAATCTCTCTCGATTGTTGAGGGAGCATTTATATCTCATGAATTTTATGAAGGTCATATCTATGAGGAAATGTCCTTCCTCATATAGTCTACAGGATAAAAATGAAAATGTGATGTAGGTGTAAGAAAGAAATTGAATAGTATGTGTAAGAACTGAAGTTTTTTTATGAAAGTTATGTAGTGATTAGGAGGGAATGTTCACAATATGAAAAGTAAAGGACAATCTTAAGAGGGACAAAAATATGTATATTCTCTCTTTTTTTAAATATAAAGTCTTTTCTTACTTGAAAAAAAAAATTAATATTACAAGGAAAATGGTCAAAAATGGGCAACGATTGTTCCTTCACAAAATTGTTTTGTCAACAAAATATACACATAAGGAAAGTGACCAAGAATGGGTAGTGATTTTTCCTTAACAAAATTGATTTGCAACCTATAAATAAACACATGGAAAATGCCCAACAATGGTAGTGTTTTTGCCACTAGAAAATCAATTTGTCATCATACCAAATCAACTCAAACATTCAACTTAAAATACTAAATACTTATGCCCAAAATAATCACACAACAAACTGTATGAAAGCATTTGTTTCATTTTAGCCATTAACACATTTCTACAAACACTTTGCAAGCATATAATTTATTCCATCTATTGACATTTTTTTTTCTTTTACAAAAACAAGTATATTTTGCATTAGAAATTTGTTGCAGCCGCATTGGTCATCATAATAATACAAAAATATGCAATTTTTCCAAAAAGGAATTCTGAAACTTGTCCAAAACTTGGAGCTTATTGTCTAAAAAAACATAAGAATCCTTCACAAAGGATTCTAAAAGTATACTACTAGTACAAATTCTATAAAAAACACCCAAGATTAAATGAAATTTGCAAAACATTAAACACTAGTACCAGATAAAGGCATGATGGTTATAATCCTCCTCTTGGTTCTCTGTTATGGCCTTACCATTCTGGTATCAACTTCATCATTTACAAATACAATATATATGATTTTGAGGCATCCAAAACCTTAATCCATTGACCCGAATTAGATTACAAACTTAATTCCTTAACCGGAATTAGAAAACCATGGGCCGAAAAATTGTGAACCAAAAATGTCAAAAATGGACAAAATAAATTCCCCTTTTTTTTAGGGCTCCAACCGCCCC
>JZKD02S2090685.1:23170-33359 GCA_000966675.3 Picea glauca
GTTTTGGGTAAAACTCATTTTCCTTGGGTAAGACAACAAAGAAAATTTGGGTACGACTCATCCATCTCACTTTATGAATAAAAGTATTTTCATTAAAAAAAAATGGGACTTGGGGAAATGAGGGTGGATCCAAAGAACTAGAATCCCTGAGATTTTCTACCCAGTTTTTCCAGAAGAAAAAACCCCAATCCACCACCTCTCATACATATTCCTAGAATTGTAGAGGGTGTGGGTGTTGGACATGCTCCAAAATGTTCCACTACAAACTCTAATACATACTACTCTTTGGATGGAAAGGGCACATGAGACTCCTGTTAATATTATGGTAGTTGCGGGAGGTATTTACCTCCATGTGTGAACCTGACGAGAATACAAGACTCTGGAAAGCAAGAGAAAACCCGAATGAGTTGGCTAATAGCCCTAGAAGTCTTATCGACTAAAAAAAGATAAATTATATTAGGTTATTAACCTCCAAGAGAAGAAGTCGGCCAGAAATAATAATAATATACTGAACAGACATATATCTAGAAGGAGAAGTCGGCCCCAACAAATCTGGCATCACCACTATAAATACAGGGCACCAGTTCTCATTTGACACATCTCATAATTACAGAGAGCAATTGGTGCGCACTAGAGTTCCAAGTTTGGTGCGCACGTGTGGAGGAGAGTTGCAGGTGCAGTTGCTGCAGCAACTAGTTTCATTGTTGGCTTGGACTATCTCTTGGCTAGGGTTTGGACTATCTGGTCAGCTATTGTTGGTGCACTATCCTTGGAGGAAGATGTGCTACACCTTGTTTGGCTATCTAGCCTAGGGTTTGCTTCCAGAGTAATTCTCAATCAAGGTTAAGGTGCTCGGAGGGTGGCTTCGGCCTATGGTTGGGTGACGAGGGTATCGTCAATGGTAAAACGAGCACAATTTTCTATATTCTAACAACTCCAATCCCTTGGAAATGGTCAAGTACAATTCAATTCCTAGAAGGAAATACATGCTTGATTTTCCAGGAAAGGTGGTAGGGGGATTAGGTTTTTTTGAAGAGAAAATTCTGAAACCCAATCAAGGGGGAGGAAATATTTAATGTCTATGGTGCATAAACAAGAATCCTTAAAAGTTAGGTGTGGGAAACAACTATCCTTAATCGAAGATCTTAGAGAAAATGCCCCTTTCGAGGGTTCAAATTGATTTTTCTAAACCTCAACTGTAGAGGGATGGATAACCCCTCGAAGAATTTGGTTGTAAAGAGACCAATTGACAATATCAAATGTTCCATTATTTCATTGCAAGAGACAATGGCGGATGGGGAGAAAAGCACTAAGGAACTTTGTATACTACTTAGGAATTGAGAATTCTATTTTATTGATGCCATTGGCAAAATCAGGTGAGAATGTGACTGGATGGAATAAATTATCCTTCACTCTCACAAATTCTTGGGCCTTTCCTATAGGACCAGGGACCTCATTTTTCTCTTTGGATCTAGGGAAATATATCACAATGTTGAATGTTTATGGTCCTTACATGGATAGGATGGACTTATGAGATGTTTTTTTCAAAATGGATAATGTTCAAAATGTATTGGTTATAATAAAGGGGGGGGGGGAAGGAATTGAATTTCACCTCAGGAACATATAAGGTTGGAGGCCCAACTACTCAATTGGACCCTCTCTCATATTTTATTGTAAAAATGGAAGAATCTCATATGTTGGATATTGAACCATCCAAGCATCTCCCACTTGGAATAACAACAGATTTGAGGGAGCTAGAACTGGTAAGAGGAATTTAATTTTTTTAATCCTTCCTAGATTAAGTCATTAGGATCAAACAATGGGTCACCACTAGAGGAGACTATGACCATAATCCCATGGTGTTAGAAGTGGCTCCTACAATAGAAAAACCTCTCAGTCCCTTCAAACTAAATCTAGAATGGATGAAGATGGAGGATTTTGTGAGGAAAATCAAAGTTGTTTAGAAACCCTTTAATGGTAATTTAAGAGAAATTTCTCCTCTTCAATTCCAACAAAATTTTTAAGAGACAAAAAATATAGTTGCTAACTGGGAAAGGGAAAAAAAAGTTGAAATATAATCATGGTTCTAAAAGAAGTACAGGAAGCCTTGGAGGTGCTCTACCATAGGGAAGGTTTTGGGTTTATGAATGAGGAATAGAAAAATGAAGTAAAGGTACTAGAAGATAAAAGGAGGCATATGCTTTTGGAAAAATAAAAAGAATGGAAACTCAAGTGCAAGGAATTATGGCTACAAGTTGGGAACGAAAATACAAAGTTCTTTCATAGATATGCCAATTGTAGAACAAATGTAAACTCTATTTGGAGAATTGACAAGGAAAATGGCACCTAGGATACAAATTTCAAGGACGTGGCTTTTGAAGGAGTAAAGTGTTTTTCCTCCCTTTTCAAGGAAGACTCATGGGCTACAATAGAAAAAGTGATTAGGATATCAAACTCCTTCCTTATTTTTTTCAATGAGGAGGATAATCAATCCCTTATAAAGGAGGTCGGGAAAGAAGAAATATATCAAACTCTACAGAGCTTTCAAAAGGACAAAAATCCTAGGCCAGATGGACTACCTATGGAATTATTCATGCGTTGTTATGATTTTATAGGGGAATATTTACGAAGAGTGGTGTAGACAGCAAGAACTCAAGGGAAAATGTTAGGAGTCTTCAATACAACATTCTTAGCTTTGATTCATAAAGAATATAAACCTACAACCTTTGAGAAATTGAGACCCATGTCATTATGCAATTGCATATACAAAAATATCATAAAGGTTATTTCTAGGAGATTGAAAAGTGTTCTCTCAAATCAAATATTTGGAGAACAATTTGGGTTCTTAGAGGGGAGGTAAATTCATGAGGTAGTTGGGGTTTCCCAAGAATGCATCAATTATATAAAGTTCAAAATCCAAAGATCGATGATGATGAAAGTGGACCTATCCAAAGATTGTGATAGGGTAAGTTGACTTTACATTGGAATAATTCCAATCCATTTAGTCTTTCACCATCAGTTTGTTGTCTGGATATTGAGTTGCATTTCTTTAGTATATTTTGTCGTACTATTAAATGGAGTAACAACCCATTTCTTCAAATCAGGAAGGGGCCTCAGACAAGGATGTCCCCTATCCCGTAGTTTCTTTTAATAGTTGAAGGATTAAGTAGGTTACTTAAAGAAGCAGAAGGAAATGGTAGTATAGAAGGGGTTCCTATTGGAGTATCATGCAATATCACACATCTACTATTTGTAAATGTTATACTGATTTTTTTTTAAGTCATTAGATGGGTCATTTAGAAATTCAAGGGTGGATTTATCTTGTAAAGAAACTAGAATGGTCATTAATATCGAAAAATCTATGATGTCCTTATGGGGTGAGATATCTGAGCAGGAAAAAAAAATTATTACTCAATTATTTCCATATAAGATGATTGATCTAGAACATGAATTTAAGTATCTAGGTTTCTTTTTGAAGCCAAATCAATACAAAAAATTTGGTTGGTAGTGGCTAATAGCTAAAGTGGAGAAGAAAATAAACACATGGTGCAATAGATGGTGGTCCAGGGGAGGTCATATGATTTTGGTAAAAGAAGTTCTAGAAGCAATTCTAGCCTATTGGATATAGCTTGTCTGGGCCCCAAAAGGTAGTTTAGAAGCCATTAGGAAACTTTGCTACAAGTTTATCTAGTCTTGAGACCAAAAAAAGAAAGGATTATCTTTAGCCTCTTGGAAAATGTTGGCACTACCAAAAGCTATTGGAGGATGGGACCTCAAAAATCCCTTTCTATTTTCAAAGGCTCTTACTACAAAAAATGTATGGAGGATAATTCAAGGAACAAGATTGTGGGTTTAGGTAGTAAGAGATAAGTATATAGCCCCTAATACAGTGGATTATTGGATCATAAATCCCATCAAACAAAAAAATAATGCCACAATCATTTAGAAGGTTGTTATCTATGTTTTCCATTTGGTTGGAAACTGGTTGATTTGGTAAATTAGAAAATGGTACAAAGTGTGAATTGGTCCCAACCCTTATGTAGGAAGAAATAGTATGCATAGAATTCCCTTTCATATGATTTGAGAGTTAAGGAATAAAGGTTACTTTAATCTTAGACAAGTTGCAAACTAGGCAAGGTCCACTACTTGGCAACAACAATGGTTATCATGGGAAGAAATTGGTTTCGGGGTAGAGTATGCAAAAGAATGGAAAAGATACATATATATTGTAACAACCCAAGATTATTAATTAATGATTGTAATTTATTTAGGGTAAGTTAGATTAATTATTTAAATAATTAGATTGAATCTTTTATTATTTTACTATTAAAAAGGTAGGTGAAGTGATTAATGGGGGGATAAGGTAGATGGGAATTAAATGGGGGGAGGATTCAAGAGAGGGGATAAGAATGGAGGTTGGGAAAGGGAGAAGGGGGATTTAGAGAGGAAGGGAGGATGGGAGAAGGAAATGGGAGAAAGGGAATTGGAGGGAAATTGGAGGAATATTTAGGGCTAGTGGACTGATTGCTAGGATTTTGGGCTCGAGGGCCAAGGAATCTAATTTCCTGGAGCTAGAGAGGCTCTGTTCCTAGTTGGCTGGGAGGAAACAGTTTCAGGCAAGCAGTTTTAGGAAACATTCAGGCAAACACTTTCAGCAAGCATTTTCAGCAGGATGACCTTCTTCTTCAAGAGGTAATTCTGAAATTATTATTTTTGAACTAAATTCAAGAAATTTCAAGTTATAGCATTTATAGATATAATATGTGATGTTTAGATTTTGTTGTTAAATCTTGCAAACAGAATAAAAGAAATCCCCTATCATGGTTAAACAGAAATATAGATTTACTCTAGTTTTAAATCCTTTCTGGTTGCTACATATCTCTTAATAGGTAGCAATGCTATACTTAAGGAAAAAGAGGATCAGTTGATTTGGTCATTGAATCCATCTGGAGAATATGTTCCTAGAATATGATGCAAAGCACTAGCTTGAGAAGGAAGAGAAGACCAACAAATCTAGTGGTGGAAAATTATATGGAAATTAAAATGCCCATCTAAAAACAATATATTTATGTGGTTGAGCTCACACAACAAGGATTCCACATGGGATGTTCTTCAAAGGAGGAATTTTATAGGGTTAGGATGGTGTTGTCAATGTCACCAAGCAAAGGAAACTATAGTTCATCTCATGTTGGAATTTTCATACTCCAAGGAGGTGTGGAAAGAGGTGGAAAGACTAATAAGGATTGGGAATCCAAGGTAAGGAGGAAGTCTTGAAGAGGCCTTAAGAACTTGGTGCAACAAAAACGAGGCTTCCAAGATAAGAGCACTACCACTTAACATAGTCTAGGGAGTATGGCTTGCTAGAAATCTAAAGTTGTTTGAAAGAAAAGAGACACTTCCCCTCAAATGTGATTTCCAATCCTTGAATATTTTAAAAACCTACCCACGTGTGTAGGAAAATTCTATCTCTAATATGCAAGGTGAAGTAGCAATAAATAAGGATATTCTATGGGATTTTTTTTATGGTGCATCACAGGGGAACCCTTTTAAAGGAAGTTTGGGAAGCATTTTATACTTATCTCCATATCACAATATTTATTTTAAGGTTGACATTGGTCAAGAAACTAACAACTTTTGTGAATTGATGGATTTAAAGCTAGTCATGAAACTAACACAAGAATTTGATGTAACCCAATTACAATTTTTTGGAGATTCAAATATGGTTATCCAATGGATGCACAAATAAATTTCTCTTAGGAATTCTACATGATGACCCTTGTATGATGTTCTCAATATATTGACATATTTATCATATACATCTCTATCTCATATTTATAGGTACAAGTACAATGCTGCAAATGGGCTCTCAAAAGCTAGAGTTGGGCTGGAACGAGGAACCTAGATTATTTTGGTAATCCAGAATGGACATACTGCAAAATATATTCATAAACCATGGACCTAACTTTAGCCATTTTAATTTATATCTCATTTTTTGTATAATGATAGACTTGCACATATCTCTCGATGAATGATAATTTAATGTTATTTTCTTAATGTCATTTTTGTTTTGTTTGAAGAGGCTACAAATGTAATTGAACATGAACAATTTCCAGTTCTTTTTGTGACGGTTGATCAAACATAAGAACATCATGTAAATGGATTAACAACACTTATGAATGTCATGGGAATCTGACAATGTATTTTTGTTATATTAATAAAAATACACATTTTTTTACTCGAAAAAAATAATAGCATATAGAATTTGGGTGAATCATTTGTGGAAAAAAAAAATATTTGGAAATCATTTTTTGAAAAACATGGAAAAGTAGCCAATGAAAAAATTTAGGCCCTAAATTTCCCTAATCACCTCCTCCCTCCATGCTTGATGTTTTTCAAAAATGGAGAAAGTTGCCCAATTTTTTAGCAATTTTACTTATTGAAGGAGAGAAGAGATGTTGGGAATTGCTATTTGGGGGATTTTCATCATCATGCACCCATTGTTTCCCCCTCCACCCTACTCCATGCATGACATTTCACAAAATTTGGCTAGATTTCACCAATTAAAAAAAATCAAGCATGGGGAAAAATATAAAATAGGCCTCGAAAAAAGTGGTGATGCCAACAAAAAACACCTTTTATAAAAGCCCATACATAAATGTTGCTACATCAATACTATTTTTTTAATGACCCTAAAAAAGTGGTCAAATTAATAACACCCCTTTTTTAATTTGGGGGCTTATTTCAATTATTTTTACCAGATTAAGAATTTTTGGGTCTAGAGTTATCACTTTGAGGAAATAGTTCTCATCAAGTAGGTAATAATGTTGTACATGCAAACCGAATTCCATTGAATACAACAATTTTTCATCTAATTTATTCAATTTTTATATCCTTTCTTCATCCCAAATTTGTGTTGCTTTGTGTGTCCCATGTCCTCTTATTTGTGCTTGTCTCAATCACTGCTCTTGTGGGAAATTTCAAAAATATCCATATAAAAATTCATGGTGATGTGAAGACAGACACTTATCTCTCCAATGTTACAAGTTTATATTCAATCTTCTAATCTCCTTCTGTTCAATTTCATTCTCCTTTCTTTTGAACCAATCTTGAATTTCTTCCCTCTAGGGCCTCCATGATATNTTTTGAAGGAGTAAAGTGTTTTTCCTCCCTTTTCAAGGAAGACTCATGGGCTACAATAGAAAAAGTGATTAGGATATCAAACTCCTTCCTTATTTTTTTCAATGAGGAGGATAATCAATCCCTTATAAAGGAGGTCGGGAAAGAAGAAATATATCAAACTCTACAGAGCTTTCAAAAGGACAAAAATCCTAGGCCAGATGGACTACCTATGGAATTATTCATGCGTTGTTATGATTTTATAGGGGAATATTTACGAAGAGTGGTGTAGACAGCAAGAACTCAAGGGAAAATGTTAGGAGTCTTCAATACAACATTCTTAGCTTTGATTCATAAAGAATATAAACCTACAACCTTTGAGAAATTGAGACCCATGTCATTATGCAATTGCATATACAAAAATATCATAAAGGTTATTTCTAGGAGATTGAAAAGTGTTCTCTCAAATCAAATATTTGGAGAACAATTTGGGTTCTTAGAGGGGAGGTAAATTCATGAGGTAGTTGGGGTTTCCCAAGAATGCATCAATTATATAAAGTTCAAAATCCAAAGATCGATGATGATGAAAGTGGACCTATCCAAAGATTGTGATAGGGTAAGTTGACTTTACATTGGAATAATTCCAATCCATTTAGTCTTTCACCATCAGTTTGTTGTCTGGATATTGAGTTGCATTTCTTTAGTATATTTTGTCGTACTATTAAATGGAGTAACAACCCATTTCTTCAAATCAGGAAGGGGCCTCAGACAAGGATGTCCCCTATCCCGTAGTTTCTTTTAATAGTTGAAGGATTAAGTAGGTTACTTAAAGAAGCAGAAGGAAATGGTAGTATAGAAGGGGTTCCTATTGGAGTATCATGCAATATCACACATCTACTATTTGTAAATGTTATACTGATTTTTTTTTAAGTCATTAGATGGGTCATTTAGAAATTCAAGGGTGGATTTATCTTGTAAAGAAACTAGAATGGTCATTAATATCGAAAAATCTATGATGTCCTTATGGGGTGAGATATCTGAGCAGGAAAAAAAAATTATTACTCAATTATTTCCATATAAGATGATTGATCTAGAACATGAATTTAAGTATCTAGGTTTCTTTTTGAAGCCAAATCAATACAAAAAATTTGGTTGGTAGTGGCTAATAGCTAAAGTGGAGAAGAAAATAAACACATGGTGCAATAGATGGTGGTCCAGGGGAGGTCATATGATTTTGGTAAAAGAAGTTCTAGAAGCAATTCTAGCCTATTGGATATAGCTTGTCTGGGCCCCAAAAGGTAGTTTAGAAGCCATTAGGAAACTTTGCTACAAGTTTATCTAGTCTTGAGACCAAAAAAAGAAAGGATTATCTTTAGCCTCTTGGAAAATGTTGGCACTACCAAAAGCTATTGGAGGATGGGACCTCAAAAATCCCTTTCTATTTTCAAAGGCTCTTACTACAAAAAATGTATGGAGGATAATTCAAGGAACAAGATTGTGGGTTTAGGTAGTAAGAGATAAGTATATAGCCCCTAATACAGTGGATTATTGGATCATAAATCCCATCAAACAAAAAAATAATGCCACAATCATTTAGAAGGTTGTTATCTATGTTTTCCATTTGGTTGGAAACTGGTTGATTTGGTAAATTAGAAAATGGTACAAAGTGTGAATTGGTCCCAACCCTTATGTAGGAAGAAATAGTATGCATAGAATTCCCTTTCATATGATTTGAGAGTTAAGGAATAAAGGTTACTTTAATCTTAGACAAGTTGCAAACTAGGCAAGGTCCACTACTTGGCAACAACAATGGTTATCATGGGAAGAAATTGGTTTCGGGGTAGAGTATGCAAAAGAATGGAAAATATACATATATATTGTAACAACCCAAGATTATTAATTAATGATTGTAATTTATTTAGGGTAAGTTAGATTAATTATTTAAATAATTAGATTGAATCTTTTATTATTTTATTATTAAAAAGGTAGGTGAAGTGATTAATGGGGGGATAAGGCAGATGGGAATTAAATGGGGGGAGGATTCAAGAGAGGGGATAAGAATGGAGGTTGGGAAAGGGAGAAGGGGGATCAAGAGAGGAAGGGAGGATGGGAGAAGGAAATGGGAGAAAGGGAATTGGAGGGAAATTGGAGGAATATTTAGGGCTAGTGGACTAATTGCTAGGATTTTGGGCTCGAGGGCCAGGGAATCTAATTTCCTGGAGCTAGAGAGGCTTTGTTCCTAGTTGGCTGGGAGGAAACAGTTTCAAGCAAGCAGTTTTAGGAAATCATTCAGGCAAACACTTTCAGCAAGCATTTTCAGCAGGATGACCTTCTTCTTCAAGAGGTAATTCTGAAATTATTATTTTTGTACTAAATTCAAGAAATTTCAAGTTATAGCATTTATAGATATACTATGTGATGTTTAGATTTTGTTGTTAAATCTTGCAAAAAGAATAAAAGAAATCCCCTATCATGGTTAAACGGAAATATAGATTTACTCTAGTTTTAAATCCTTTTCGGTTGCTACATATCTCTTAATAGGTAGTAATGCTATACTTAAGGAAAAAGAGGATCAGTTGATTTGGTCATTGAATCCATCTGGAGAATATGTTCCTAGAATATGATACAAAGCACTAGCTTGAGAAGGAAGAGCAGACCAACAAATCTAGTGGTGGAAAATTATATGGAAATTAAAATGCCCATCTAAAAACAATATATTTATGTGGTTGAGCTCACACAACAAGGATTCCACATGGGATGTTCTTCAGAGGAGGAATTTTATAGGGTTAGGATGGTGTTGTCAATGTCACCAAGCAAAGGAAATTATAGTTCATCTTGTGTTGGAATTTTCATACTCCAAGGAGGTGTGGAAAGAGGTGGAAAGACTAATAAGGATTGGGAATCCAAGGGAAGGAGGAAGTCTTGAAGAGGCCTTAAGAACTTGGTGCAACAAAAACAAGGCTTCCAAGATAAGAGCACTACCACTTAACATAGTCTAGGGAGTATGGCTTGCTAGAAATCTAAAGTTGTTTGAAAGAAAAGAGACACTTCCCCTCAAATGTGATTTCCAATC
>JZKD02S2090696.1:15614-26788 GCA_000966675.3 Picea glauca
TTTCTCATATATTGTGCATGGTGTATTGTGGTGTATTGGTGTAACTCTTATACTATTGTTCATTTCTCATTGGATATAATTGAATGGTTTAAGTATAAGTTGAAAAAGGTTTAAATTGTACTTGATACTAATTCACCCCCCTCTCAGTATCAACACATCAACCCACCTTTCGAGATATCAACAAAATGAGCTTCTAGAAGGAGGAAACATTGGAGGAGGATGTGATGTGTATCTTGTTGGCACCAAATCTCCCTTTTAAAGCATGAAATTGAGATCCTCGAGTGATCTTAGGGATTTGTGGAGAAAATAGTGGATCCAAAATTATCCAAAACAAGTATTTTTCCTTTAAATTGTGAATTCTATGATGTGTTAAAGGCATCCATTTCAATGGAGATCAGGCCCACCATGATGCCATTGTAATTTAATTGCAAACTCACGAAATGATTGGGTGAGGTTAGTTTGTGAAATTGATTTTCTGTTGATGAATTTTCGTGTGAAATCCATACGTTGAAACCCTACTGAGTTAAGTATGTTTGCATGGTTATGCATAGATATTTCCAGATCTATAATTATTGAGTGTGTTGTAATGACGGCCTATGCATTTCTTTTTCGAGTAGTTTACATAAGGGATGATTTGTGTGTTTGTGAAGAATCGTTGATTGGATTCAACAATTAATCCCTAAAAACTGCATGTGTAAATGAAGAGAAACATTAGTCAATTCATTGATGAAGGAATGTGCTTCGATCATTGGGAATGAGATGTTTTCAAATTGTTGAAGATTGCGAAGTGGAATGTGGATTGTTGGAATTAATGTAGTGATTATGTTTCATGGTGTTGAGTTTGCATGTGAGTTAAGAACACCCAGGTTCTTGTTTTAAATGGACTGCATTCAAGTTAAAGGAATAAATTTCCACAATTATTATAATTTGGAGGAAAGATGGGAATTTAATATTCCTGTAGCGTTTTATTGAAGAAAGAATAAGAGTGGTCCATAACCCACAGGTCTCATGATCGTAATCCACGCCCTCGTAGATATTGAGTATTCGAGGATGCATATTTTCTCTCTATCATCAAGGCTAACCATAGGGTTAGTAGTGTAACAAGCTATACGTTGCTGGAGAATCTTATAAATATTCTTCATTAAAAAGGAATTATCTTCGGTTAGTAGTGTAACAAGCTATACGTTGCTTGAGAATCTTATAAATATTCTTCATTAAAAAGGAATTATCTTCCTCTCACAGACAACACTACTTGAACTCACTACCATGTGGAGGCATGAATAGACATATGTTGAATCTCTTGGTATTAGAGGAAGATATGGGGAACTATGGGATAATTACGTGGGGAAATTGAGGACTAGTTATGTGAATCTAATTGATGAACTAATATAGTCCAAGAATCCTGCAAATAGGTTTTACACTGTAAAGGTTGGATATAAGGCACTATATATAGGAGAAAGGGAGGTGAAGCGACAATGGTGGTGGAATTTTATCTAAAATTAAAGTATCCTTTGAAATCATGCATATTTTTGTGGTTGGCTATTCATAATAAAGCTCTTACTTGGAAACTTTTGCAGAAGAGGAGTAGACAAGGGCCTATTATATTCCTGCCTTGTAAAGATAATGATGAAACTATAAACATATGCTTGTGACTTGTAAATATTCTTCTTGGCTAAGGAAAGATATAGAAGGTACAATATGGTTAAAGGATGTTTGGTTGGGAGCATCCACTGAACAATTCTTAAAAATATAACTTTTAAATTGGCTTTGAAATCATTTAAGGATGTTCCTATTATTGTTTCATGGGGAAGATGGCTTGCAAGGAATCCAAGTTTATTTGAGGACATGTATATTCTCTTGTTTTTCTTCATATGAGATGAGATATGATTGATGTATTATTAGAATGATGAGTTTTCCACATATAGAGAACATATGGTGATCATCCATGAAAGGATGCATCCCTTGGATAACCAATAACTATTTATTATTATCATTGCTTATTGTATATATTATTTAATAATTAATAATTACATTATTAATTATTAATCTAGAAGAATGTCTTCTCGATGTTTTCCAAACATCAAGACTCCCTCTCAATGAGGGAGACATTCTTTATCATGCCAAATCTTGTATTTTAAGTATACAAACTTCACCCTAGACTCATGACACTTGTCTATCAGTGTTGGGGGATGTCTCTCTCCCACCTGAACCGAGGGAAAAATCCTTCTGCAGCTCTCCCTCTGAGCCAATTGACTCTCTCTAAGATCAAGATCACTCTTGTTCTGCATGTGATAGGATCTATCATCTTGATCCTTTATCATTCCTTGTCAAATCACCATGACTAGGACAAAGACCACACCGGGGTTGTTCACCATAGGTACACACCTGTGAGTGAATGTCATATCGATGATAACAAACACGTGAAGACCACCTCAAGCACCTTGAGTCCATATTATTCCTTTTCGTGATCAAGGAAGGACTATGCCTGGGCCCATTTACCACAAGTACACCTTTGTGATAAATGCATCATATCCCCCTTGGTCTGTAACCCAATCTAGTAGAAGGTCCACCCGATGGTTACTCGGTACATTGTAACAAAAGTTTTGTCATGCATGGCACTCCCATGTGGATTTATAGAGGCTACGCCCTCTAGAAACACTAGGGTCAAGTCCCGATAGTGTGTGACATCAAGGTCAAATCCCTAGACACGTCCTCATGTGCTCTACACAAGGGACGTGTCCTCATGTGCTATCCACAAGGGACATTGGGCTATAAGCCCAAGCCCACTTATCCCTTCTTGGATAAGTGTCCTCACAGATCAACTCAACTCAGTCACAGAGGAGTACAATCTGGAGTCTATTACACATGCCAATCCCATGTGGACTTCTAGAGGCTACTCCCTCTAGAAACACTAGGGTCAACTCCCCATAGTGTGTAACATCAAGGTCAACTCCCTTGAAATTTCCTCATGTGATTTCCACAAGGGATGTTTCCTCCTGAGCTCTCCACAAGGGACTTGTCCTCATGTTCTCTCCACAAGGGACATTGGCTTATAATCCCAAACCCACTTATCCCTTCTCAGATAATTGTCCTCGTAGATCAACTCAACTCAGTAACAAAGGATGACGATCTGGAGAATGTCTTAGGAATATGAAAACATCAACACTCCCTCTCAGTGAGGGAGGCATTCTCTACCACACCAATTCTGTCACATAAATACTCTAACTTCATCATTTTAAGGGGTTTGGTAAGAACATCAGCAACTAGACATCTTGTGGTTCCCTCATGAAACACATGTCTAATACATATCAAGGTTCCCTCATGGAACCAATGTCTCACTAGACATATTGAGGTTTCCTCGTGAAACCAATGTATTGGTTCCTTCATCTGACCATATTAGGCATGTCAGGATGAAGTCTACATTCCCCCCTACTAGTCCACACAAGACCCTCTTGGGAGAATGTCTCATCATGATACCTCAAACATCTCTATGAGCACTTGTATACTCACAGCTACTTCCAGGGATTCATAATCTGGTGTCAACCTCACATATTCCTTCTTCAACGACAATCCATTAATTGATGTGTCTAAGGGAATAGTCCTTCTCTGAGACTCAAACCATCAATGAACATATTACAGAGTCTGAGTGTTGTGCAATTCCAATATCCTCGTCTTGTAGGAAACCATGGCCACCATATAAAATTTTCAAATACAGAAATATTAACACACGAACGATTTGATCTACTCAACATTGAGAATCAATACTTCTATAACAAATCCATACTGAAGGAAATAGTCTACTGCAATGCTACAATTTCCAAACCCACAAACCAATAGTACGGTTGAACATTAATTTTACATATGAATTGATAATAGGCTCCTCTCTGATCTTCCATGGATATTATGGCGAGTAGAACCTCTGCACAAGGATCAAGTAGCTTGGTATGGAAACTACTAGTCTATGTAATCTAGGTGAAAGTAGTGACTGCACGATGGTAAGAGGCGTACACAATCCTCATCATGTATAGTGTTCCAACAAATAGCACAGTCATTGTCCTTAATTTTGGATTTCATAACTTTATGTTTTGCTTGGAATATTTCTCCAATTTCAGCATGAGATAAGCCATGGTTTGCATTAATCCATACTCCCCAATGAGTGATATCATTGTCAACATTAGTGTTAGGGTTAGCATGGGTAGGAATATCATTAACACAAGTGAAAACCATAAGAACACTTGTCCTGCAAAATTCAATTACGTAGCTAAAATCAATAACCACACCTAGAAAAGGTGTCTTTATCGAGGAATTGAAAATGAAGGTGTTGTAGTTCTGGTAGTGCAATTAGCACATAAGAAACCATAATCAACATTCAATATTGTTGTGACACATTGTAGAAACATTATTCCTTATATTCTCACAACAATCATAACATTCCTTTTGTGATGCGTCTCCCCTACATTGGAGAAGCCCATAAACTCTATTGGGAGATTCGCCATAAGAAGAAACATTCAACCTTGTCATAGACATGTTCTGAACAAGATCATTCAAAACGTTGTACAAATTGCTCTGAAATTGGTCGTCATACATGTATGTCTTATTGCTAGACAAACTTATTGGTGGGTTTGGATTCTGTGGCTTGTACTGTGCTATCAACAGAGAAAATAGTGGAATCATAAGATAATTTCAAGAAATGGAGTGCTAGAAACTACTACTCTTCCTGCAGAGTGTACTCATGTTGAAAATATCTGACTGCCTGAACGGATTGGCAACCAAACAGTTGATACCCTCTATGTATGTATGCCTAGCATTCTCATCAGCCATTTTGAAAATTTCCAAAGATGCAGGTGCCAAGTAGTCTCTCTTCTTTTCACGCACATTCCAAAACTCTTCACAAAATGCAAGCTATCTCTTACTTTCTTGGGCCCTCCCGTGAGGGACTCGAGCCCAGTCCTGCTCTAATACCATGTTGTTTTTTTTCATATACGATGAGATATGATCAAAGTATTATTACAATGATGAGTGTTCCATAAATAGAGAACATATGGTGATCATCCATGAAAGGATGCATCCATTGGATAATCAATAACTATTTATTATTATCATTACTTAATATATATATTATTTAATAATTAATA
Source organism: Picea glauca (assembly GCA_000966675.3). NCBI lineage: Eukaryota > Viridiplantae > Streptophyta > Pinopsida > Pinales > Pinaceae > Picea > Picea glauca. The sequence goes on from JZKD02S2090696.1 coordinate 20,750, forward strand.
ATTATATTATTAATTATTAATCTAGAAGAATGTCTTCTTGATGTTGTCCAAACATCAACATATTCTCCCTATTCAATGTGTTATCTAAAGCAAATCAGAACTTGATAGCTTTCCTCAAATATCCAAGGGAAAGATGTAGAGGTAGTATACAATTTAGCAAATAGACAGAAGTGGAGCTTGGGCATATTCTGATGGCGTATGCCAAGGGAACCCATTTGTATGTGGGGCAGGTGGGCATATCTTCTTGAGTGAATCACATATATTAAAGTTTAAAGCTAGACTAGGTAGTGATAGAAAAAATATATAGAATTGATGGGATTGAAATTTCTCTTGTTCCTACCTATTGAGAAGAGGGGTCACTATAATTAACATCTTTGGGGGCTCCAAAGAGATGATCCAATGGATGCAGTATGTTATAACTTGGAAAAATATTTATTAAAACCTAACTAACATTATTTTTTAGCATGTGTTTAGAGAAAGGAATGGAGAACAATATGCTCTCTTCAAAGCAAGGTTGCAACTAGATGTAGGAGTATGGTAGATTTAGAAAATCAAAGAGGGACAAACCTCTAAATATTTGCATACTCTAGTTTCCCAATCTCTGCTATAATCAGGGTATCTAGAGAGCAATATTCATGATGTGTCTTTCACTGAATGCTAGTTTTTTTATCACAAGGGTTTATTAGAGTTTCAATTTGTATATGTTTTAAACAATTTTCAAATAGACATGGTAATGATTCTTGTAAAAAAATCTAGTTTTGATGTAACAACCTAATTATTATGAGGAAGAAGGATGAGATTCCTTCTTTTAATTTTTTTACCCATAATTTCCATAAAAGAATAAAAAAAAATCTTATAATATATTTACAATGTAATTTTTTTCCATACAAACGAAATTACTATTTTATTTTATGAAAATAAATACACTAAGTTTTGATAAATTCCAATAAAACTAATAAAATTAACAATTTCTATATTAAACATCCAAAATCAAAATACATCTAAAATGTTATTAATAATAACTTATTTTTTTTTAAATTAAATTAAGTACACATAAATATTCAACATTTTCACACAATTTTCGTCCGTATCTTATGATCCATGGCTACTCATTGTTTTATCCTCGACTCCCAAAACATATCTAATATTTTAGATATTTTAGAGGATTACGTAATTCGCAAAATACTATGGTTTTATATTTTGAATTCTATGCCACTCATTATATATATTCAATCGAAAACCTTTGGGAATAATTTTATTTGAAATAGTATATTTGTATTGATTGAATTGGTTAAATTATGGTACCTCTTGTACAACAAAGAAGGCTGTTATCAATGTTCCATTTTCGTGTTGAATGTTGGTTTGTATCGTAATTATTTTGTGAATTCCTAGTGTTCTTGTCACTATTTTCTTGGATTTTTATATTGTTATAATAATAGATTATGATTTTTTTTATATTTTTTTATGTTTTTCATTAAGAAGTTAATATATGTAATCTTTACGTTTTAAAAGTGTATTTATAATACAAATATTTATTTGTATATCTCAATTTTAAAATACCAATAAAATATAAACTGATAAAAAAAAACCTTTGTCTTTCTAATGTCCATGCACTTCTCCTATAACAAACAAAAGCCAAAGGCCAGTTGTATATTATCATCTTTCATTATAAAAAAATTAAAGTTTCAAAATAAAAACTAACAACCATAACAAAAACCATTGTTTCATCACTTCAAAGAAATATTTATTATTAAAAAAAATTAAAGTTTTAAAATAAAAACTAACAACCATAACAAAAGCCATTGCTTCATGACTTAAAACAAATATTTTATTATTACGAAATTTACAAAACTCTATATTATCATCTTTCATTATAAAAAAAATGAAGTTTCAAAATAAAAACTAACAACCATAACAAAAGCCATTTTTTCATAACTTAAAACAAATATTTTATTATTACAACGTTTACAAAGATGCATGCCCTTTCACAACAATATTCATTATACCTTTCACTACTACAACAACTTAAAATAAAATATTTTAATAAAAAAATCTCAAGTTTAATTTTCAGTATTTTATTTTATTTTTCATTTTAAAAACAAATTCATATTTGTTATTATTATATAATGTAATATTATATTTTTGAATTTTTTTTAATAGAAATGAGGAGAATTTATATTATAAAAAAGTTGTAATTTAATAGAAATGAGGAAAATTTATATTATAAAAAAGTTGTAATATAGGTTAAAAACAAGATTAAAAAAATTGCTAGTCTTAGATTTCAAGCAAAATTTCTAGTTCCTTATCTACATAATACAAAAAGCATTTAGGCCCCTAGTAAGTACATCTTAGTATTTCTTACATGAGTAAATTATGATAAATTGTTTACATGACAAAAGACAAAAGCAATACATGGATAAACTGGATTATGTGTTTTGCTCCTTGTCACCATTGATTGTGTTACTAAAGTGTATTTTTTTCTTTTTTTACTATTGTCATTTAGATTATTTTCCATTTGATGGAGTCCTTTTTGTTCCCTCCAATCTCAATTTGTTGTTATTTAGAGACTCTAAATGTTCTAGAGTCTTATCTTCTTTAGCCTGATTCACTGAGCTAGCCTTAGGCTAGGGGTTAAGTGGGAGCTTTGCTTCCTAATTTGGATCTAAAAGAAAAGCATATTCATCTTCCATTATACCTTGTAGTTCTGAACCTTGTTGTAATGGAAGGTCTTCTTTTGATGGTGTGTCCCTAGTTTTCTCTGAAACCACTTTTGGCTCCTCCTTGGGTGGGTCCAAGTCAAGTGGATCTTTCTTGCTAATCAATTGATGCTCTTCCTTAGCACCAACCCACTAGGTTGATTTATGTTGGTGCTTCCTAACTTTCCTTGACCCTTTTGGGCAATGCATTGCAAAATGCCATGCTTCAAAACAAGCTATACAATAGAAATATACTTTTCATAATCCAAATTTTGTGTCTAGACGTAGTTTTCACCTGTCAAATTTATTTATTCCAGAAACCCTTATTGAAATCCATGCATATTTGAGCATTTGTTGTAGTGTTGCAATTCATTGTTTCTTTATTTATGTAATCAAACCTTCCAAGGGATTTGGAAATGGTTGGAAGAAAGGATAAACCCTAAAAATGCAAAGGAAAATTTGGAATTCTAACCCACACAGGAGCTGAGGATAGAGTATTTGTCATTGGATCAAAGGATGGTGTCCAAGGTTTCATACCCCGAAATTTGCCTAGAACCAAGGTACTAGTTTTAAGATCAAATCCATATCTTCTACAAGATCGAACTCAACAATGAATACCCCCTTTGCACAGGGGTAAATGAAATACTCTTCTTTTATCTCAGGTTTCCAGGAATTTGATATCCATTTGTGCAGATCAACTAATCAAGGCCAAATACCATTGAAGCAACACACAAGGCCATTAGTATTGTAAAAGGCTACCTAATCTATAACATGTTGCACTATGAGAATAGTTAAAGTTAGAGCCTCTTCAACAAAAAGTCAATTTAAGGGAGGAGAATGAGAGACATTCTTCACTATATCATTGAAAGAAGCCCCACCCACATTGCTAAGAGAAGGGTAGTGGGGGGGTAAGATATGAAATATCCATTATTTAAATCCTTTCTAGCATCTATAGACTGTCATAGCTTAACCTCTTTGCAAGAACGAGAGACCTTCTACACTCCATCATTAAAGGAATCCCCACCTAGATTTCAATGAGAGAGGAGAGCGATAGATCTACACCCATTATCCTTGTTAGTTCCCACAAACAATCCAAGCTTAGCCTCCACGCAAATACCAATAGCATTGAAAGGGGAGGAAGAACCAATTGAAGTTGAAGATGTTGCCACTACTGCCATAGAGGGGTTCCTAGAACACACAAAGGGATCAATGTCTACACCTAGGGATGATTAGACGACCATGCAAGGATGGGCCAGGATGAACAATAGAGGAATGGCCCTTGAGAGTGGCTATGGAAAAACCCTAGCCATCGCCACCTTGTTCTGCCTTATGCACTCCATTTACAAATATTATTGCATCACACCTTTGACTTCTTACACAAATTTGACAAAATAAATGGTAATGGCATTGCACCTTTTTCTTTTTATACTACCTTAACAAATAAACGTTTTGACATTAAATACAGATTTAACTTATCTAACATCGATAATAAAATTTATTGATAATTAAAATTTATCTTTGATTCATACATTTATTTATATTAGTTTATTGAGTTTAGCTCAAGTGGTTGGGAGCAATGGTTGGTATTCAACCCTGCCCAAGTTCAATTCTCGCAAGTGATATTGGGCTCTTAACGAGTATATTGTTGTAATTCCCTTTAGCCCTATATTGTAGTTGTCACTCGTCCTTTATTATTGAAATAATTTAGCTATAAAATATATGTTGAATTTGCAACTTTTTATTATTGAAATCATTAATTTTAATGCAAAAATAACTTAAAACCAAAAAAAAAAAAATTGTAAATACCAAGTACATTATATATTATTATTTTATTAAATTTAAAATAATAATAAATATATTATTATTTTATTAAATTTAAAATAATAATAAATATAATTCATAGCCATTGTCAAAATCTAAACACCTATGACACCTAACGAAATTTTGAATTTGCACCCAAAATAGTTGGCACTTTACTTTCATATAAAAGTACAAACTCATTGTACATTATGTTTGGAATATATATAGATGTTATACATTAATGTGTTGAATATATAAAGATAATTATGGAGAAGAAAACTATTTTATTTAGGATGTTGTAAGACAAAAAGATTTGGGTGATTTGGGTTTGAGGTATATTCACTTATTTGAGAAAGTTTTATTCACTAAGTGTGTTTGGAAGTTGATTTCTTGTAAAGGACTTTGGTGTCAAATAGTTTCCCATAAACACATTAGTTTTCCAAAAACACATTGATTTCGATTTTGTGGAGGATTGGATTAGAAAAACATTCGAGAATACTTGTAATGTTTCAATTATGGAAAGATATTGTTATAGTTTTCCAAGTGTATAACTTGGAAGGTTAGTAATGAGGAAGAATGCATAACAAGGTTAACCCTAAGGTTGGTAGTGGAGCAAATTATATGTTGTTTGAGAACCTTATAGATATTTTTCATTAAAAAGGCATTTTCTTCCTCGGACAAACAACGTTACTTAAAGTCACTACTATGTGGAGGCCTGAATCATCCAAGTTTGTTGAAGCTTTTGGTCTTATCGGAAGAATTGTGGGATAATTATGCAGGAAAATTGAGGACTAGTTCTTTTCCACTAAGTAGAAATTTCGATACAAATTAATGTATTCCTGTGATTCTCCTGATCTAAAAATTTCCGCTATTTTTAAATACAGAATCGATTCTACTATTACTTTTGTGGAAGCAATTTAAACCACAATCGCAACCACAATGCACAAAGTGAAATATCAATAACACACAACACAGAAGTTTTACCGGGAAAGCGTAAAGCTAAAAAACCCACTAACATATATTATGTATATCATGAATCATGAAACAATCTCATACAAAACTCTAATCCAAGAGCTCTCAGTACAATACAATCGTCTCACACTGTCATACACAACTTAGCAAATACATGCACCAATTCTCGTGTCCAGACAGCTTGCCTCCTCTGCACAAACTCTTCAATCCAAATTCTCACAATGAATCGAATGAATGAAATTGCCTCGTTTGTACATGCTCATAAGCATATTCACTGCATGTGTGAACAAATCACAACGGATAGCCAAACTATCCCTTTCACCTGTTATCTCAATTGGATCTCCATTGGAACTGACATGCATGTAGTTAACCGTGGCGAATCTTCAGCTGCATTTGAGTTCACTGATTAACTGAACTCTCACTAGTGCATGTTTAGTTACAAATAGTACAACTGAGATTAACTCACTTAACTACACTTATAATTCTTTTACAATTCCAAATCACTCAGTTATGAATGAGATAATAGATTAATATTTATTGTCTAATTTAATTAAGGGAAAACTAAATTAGA
>JZKD02S2090696.1:26798-49354 GCA_000966675.3 Picea glauca
AACCAGAGGTTATAGCCTCACAATGAGTTGGTGCTCATATGTATGATAATGTAAAGAATGTAGATAATACTTATCATATAAAGAAAAAAAGGTTTTTACCCTGTATGGGTTTCCTTGGGAATTATCGTTCTCTGTCTTTCTCATATATGTGATTGATGTTGAATGTGCCTTTGTTTATTTCCCTACATTATTGTGATCGTCATTGAGTGCCTTGTAAAGATTTTAAAAGAAGCATAATTTTTTAAGCACGATAACAACGGATTCACCCCCCCTCTCAGTTGTCCAACACATGGACCCCGAAAAGTTAAGAGGTTCAGGAATTTGGTGTTCGAAGGAATTGAGTGAAGAAGTTATTAAATCTTCTGAAGCCCAAAGCTTAGGAGTGTCAAAGTGATAAAGCGCCAAAGAAGTTCGGGAATTCGGTGTTCGAAAGAAATGAGGAGTATTGTTTAGGAAATCTCTGAAGTACCGAAGTCGTGAAGCACTGGAGTGACATGGCCTGCTGACGTCACTTAGGGTGATGTGGACACACTTGATTCTTGCCATGTGTCACTGTGTTCTATGTTTTTCAAAGACCATTCATGCCAATTAATAAATGACACGTATCACCCATCATATAGGGCCATGTTTCCATTCCTTATTTTCTGCCACATAGCACCCCTTGGTGCTTAGTTATCGACGAATACTCTAGGAGTTCGCCAATTCAACATTCAAAACGAATGAAGTGTGATGAAAATGAAACTCCTGAAGCTCCAAAGAGCAGAGTAAATCCTCATCGTTTATCGAGAGAGTAAATGTGGAAGTAGATCCCGTAGTCTGAAGAGTTGTCACTCTGGAGGATTCAAGGCATAAGAAGTTGGGGTCGAGGACTCTCGAAGGCTGGAGTCCATCTCAGCCATTGATTACAGTTGGAACATGGGGCCAAATCCCAAAGTCTAGAGAATTGGTACTGCGGAGGAATTAAGTTGCAGGTTTCTTTGAGTTGATAACTCTCGAAGGTTGGAGTTAATCTTGACCATTGATCGGGAGATGATACATGGAGGAAGGAGAGGATATATGATAATTTGACACTATGGGAGATCTATAGAGAGGTTCTTTGAAAATTCTATAATTTGAAAATTCTAGTCGTTGATCAGGAGAGGATACATGGAAACATATCCTGTATTCTGGACACTTGGCACTCCAAAAGGATTGAGAGTGTGGAAAGTCTGGAACTTCTGAAGCCCGGAGTCCTAGAGTTGATCATGGTCATTGGTTAAAGAGAAGGCATTGTTCGTTGATTTGTTGTTTTTGAGTTCATCATTCTGGCATTCCGAAGGATCTTTGGAGCATTGCTTCGAAAACTCCTGAAGCACAGAGTCCCGTAATGGATCTCAATCATTGGATATTGGGAATTCGTGGACTGTCGATCCACCGTTCTTCGCGATTTTTCCAATTTGGCACTTTAGGGGATTGGAAGTTGGAGTTGAGATAACCTTAAAATATACAGAGCCCCAAAGTCTCGAAGCTCCGGATAATCACCTATCATCCTAGCGCTTGGTCACAACCCATGGTCACATGAGATTGGGGGCCAAATAAAAAGGGCTAGTGCCCAGAAATTGTTTTCAAAACAAAAGGGGGCTTAGAGAAGGAGTCTATGGGGTCTCAAATTGTACGGACCTGCAACTAAAAATGTAAATAAGGCCTGTGTACCTTACGAGAGGATCTAGCATGAGTCTGAGACCAAAATTTAGCTCCATATGAATATCACCTATGCAAAGATCAACTTCATAAGAAAGACAATTTTCAGATATCCATAACTATCTTCCCAAGACTCAGATTTGAGCATGAAAGCAGGGGTTAGAAAGGTCTTGAAAAGAAGAATATAACTATTTTCCTAGAAATTGGATCTGAACAGTCAAACTCTCAAGAAATTAGCAGAAATAAGTCTGATATATATTATTGAACCAGAATGGTTCAAGTTTTCATGAAATTGTTGAGACAATTATCCTGACAAAGTTATGTTCGCTGCACATTTTTGCAGAGTTAACAGTTGTCAAGAAAAGAAGAATCATAATAGAGTGCAGAGAGATGGAGGATGCATAAGAGGCTTACATTCAGGAAGATGAGATTATAGGAATGGATGTCCATTTTGGATTTGGAGGAACAAACTCCAATGGACATGAACAAGGAAAGGATGAAGACATAAATATGTTTGAGACCATCAGAAAATTGCAGACAGATGTCCAGAGTCACAAGGATTATAATGAAAGGCTTATGAAGGCCAAGAAATAGAAGGAAGGCTTCAACATGAAGTTAATACAAATACTGGAAAGAATTGAAAATAAGTTGGATAAGAAGAGTGGCTCCAGCAAATCAGGAATCCACATGACTCCTGAGGAAAAAGGAATATCCAGGAGTGATAGCATACATCACCATCACTCTCAAGGACAATCCAAAAGGAGGACACATAGCAGCTCAATTACATCCCTTGTCAGGAAGCGTAAGAGTTATGGGGTGAATGAATTGAAAGGAGAAATGAACAAGATCAAACCTCCTACTTTTGATGGAGAGTACAAGAAATATGAAGATGTCGAGACATGGTTGTTGGGCATGAGAAAATATTTCCAACTGGATAATTATTCTTCTCATGCGAAAGGAAGAATTGATATTTATCAGCTGAAAGGAAAGGCATCCATGTGGTGGGACCAAATCGTGTAGGTGCATCACATTAAAGAGAAGAATGTGACTTGGAAGGAATTCAAGAAGTATTTTGAAAAGAAATACTTGACCAAGAGATATTATGAAAAAAAGATGAAAGATTTCTTTGAACTCAAACTAGGCAGCATGACCATTGATGAGTATAAAAGGATATTTTTGGAATTGTTGAAGTATGTCTCCTTCATCAAAGATGACATGGTTAAGATCCATAGATATTTGAGTGGGCTTCCATCTTTCATTAGTGATAAAATTTAGTATGATGATCCTAAAACTTTGGAGGAAACCATAAGAAGATCCAAGTGCTTATAAGATCAGCATAAGGGAAAACATGCTTTCCAAAGAGCTTGGGAATATAAGAAGAAATTCAATATGGAGCTGAGGAAGAAGGGGAACAAGCCACCCTTCTTCATAAATACTTCTCGGGGACAACAAACCCCTAGAGAGCCCAAAATGACTGAGACAAGTGGGAAAAGGACAAGGAAGACACACATTCATTGTTGGGGTTGTAAAGGAGATCATTTGTATAGAGAATGTCCGCACAGAAAAGATAAAGTGAGAATTATCCATAATGTACAGCAAGATGAAACAATGGAATACATGGGTAGAAGTGTTCCAAGGATCTATGTAGCCTTGGACAACAAGCAAGAAGAGTTTCAATCACACGTGATTGAAGTAGAAAGTATGATCAATAACCATGCCTTTACTATTTTAATAGATTCAAGAGGTAGTCATAGATACATAGATCCTAAGGTGGTGTAGAGATTGCAATTTCCAAGAAACAAGCATGGGAAATCCTGGTTGGTGCAACTCGCTAAGGAGCCAAGAGAAAAGTTTTTGAGCTGGTTAAATCATTTCCAATGGACATAAATGGGCTAAGTACCAAGAAATATTTGAACATCCTGCCCTTGGGTTCATATGATTGTCTAATTTGTATGGATTGGTTGGACAAACACCATGTTGTATTATACCATCATAACAAGGAATTTACTTTTCTGAATGAGGAAGGGAACCCAAGAACAGTCCAAGGAATTCCCAGGGCAATTATTGTCCGAGAGATATCAACAATGTAGCTGAAGAAGTGTTACAGGAAGGGCTGCCAAATATTTGCAGCTCATATGGAGAAAGCACCTAAAAACAAGGTTCAAAATATTGAGGATCATGCAGTCCTGAAATATTTTAAGGATGTGGTCAAGGAGATATTAGGACTACTCCCAAAGAGAGATATTGATTTATCTATAAACTTAATGCCTAGAGAAGCTCCAGTATCCAAGACTCCCTATAGGATGAGTACACCAGAGTTGAAGGAACTGAAAATGCAGCTTGAAGAACTTCTGAAGAAGGGGTATATATGCCCAAGTGTGTCACCTTGGGGTTCCCCAGTTTTATTTGTAAAGAATAAGGATGGGACATTGAGACTGTGTATTGACTTCAGAAAATTGAACAAAGCAACTATAAAGAACAAGTATCCTTTGCCAAGGATTGATGATCTCTTTGATCAGTTGAATGATGCAAGGATATTTTCAAAGATTTACCTTAGATTTAGTTATCATCAAGTAAGAATAAGATATGAATACATCAACAAGACTACCTTCGGAACAAGGTATGGTCATTATGAATTCACAGTGGTGCCATTTGGGCTATCAAATGCACCAGCTATTTTCATGTGCTTTGTGAATGGTGTTTTCTGGGAATACTTAGACAAGTTTGTCATTGTCTTTTTGGATGACATCCTTTTATATTCCAAGTCAGAAGAAGAACATGAGAATCACTTGAATATGGTGTTACAAGTGTTAAGAGAGCACCAGTTGTATGCCAAATTGAGAAAGTGTTCATTTTATCATAACCGACTTCACTATTTGGGGCATATCATATCCGAAGAAAGGATAACAATGGACCCTGAAAGTATTGAAGATATTAAAGGGTGAAAAACACCTAAGAATGTGACAAAATTCAAATCCTTCATGGGTCTAGTTGGATACTACAGAAGATTCATTGCAGGGTTTTCAAGGATTGCTCACCCGATCACTTCCTTACAAAGGAAGGGGGTGAAGTTTCAATGGACAACTGAATGTGAAAGGAGCTTCCAGCAATTGAAGTAGTTGTTAACCAATGCTCTGATTCTGATAATGTCATATCCTAATGAGGATTTCATGGTTTTCACAGATGCATGCAAAGAAGGACTCAGTGGAGTCCTCGGTCGGAATGGTTTTGTGGTATGTTTTGAATCTAGAAAATTGAAAGAGCATGAAAATCTCTATTCCACTCATAATTTGGAGTTGGAATCCATGGTACATGCCTTGAAGAAGTGGAGGCACTACCTCATGGGAAAAATGTTTGAGCAAAGGACATACCATAATGGTCTGAAATATCTATTTGATCAGCCAACTCTAAATTCCAGACAAAGTAGATGGTTAGAGATTCTCTATGAGTATGACTTTGATATCAAGCACATCAAAGGAAAAGAGAAAAAAGTGGTTGATGCACTCAACAGAAGAGTGCATGAACTGCATGATACCACCATTAGCATGTATGAAACTGATCTTAAAGGAAAAATTTATGAGCTTGCAAAAGAAGATTTGCAGTACATGGAGATAGTAACAAAATTACAGCAAGATAAAATGCAACAGAAGGTTGAAGATTGTAAATTGGGAAATGATGAAATTCTCTTGTACAGGAACATAATTTATGTACCCAATTATCATGAATTGAGGAGTATGATCTTGAGAGAGATGCATAATGTACCTTATGTTGGGCACCTAGGATATCAGAAAACCATTGCAGTTGTCAAGAGCCAATACTTTTGGCCAAGCATGAAGAGGGAAACTATTGAGTACATTGCTAAATGTCAGGAGTATCAAAAGGTAAAGGCTGAGCATTGACACCCATTTGGGTTGTTGCAACCATTTCCCATTTCTGAGTGGAAGTGGTAAGTGGTGTCAATGGATTTCATCACCAAAGTACCCATAACAAGCAAGAAAAATGATTCTATCATGGTGGTGGTGGACAAGCTTACTAAAGTTGCTCATTTCATTCCAATGAATATTACTCACAAGGCAACCAATGTTGTTGATATTTGTATGAGGGAAGTATCATGCTTGCATGGCATACCCAAAACAATTGTTGTTGATAGAGACCCAAATTTTACCTCAAATTTTGGGAAGTGATTATTCAAAGGGTTCAAAACAAATCTGAACATCATCACAACTTATCATCCTGAGTCTGATGGGAAAATAGAAAGGGTGAAACAAGTGATAGAGGATATGCTAAGAATGTACATGATGGGCAAACCATATAAATGGGAAGACTATATACACTTGGTAGAATTTGCTTACAATAATGGGCACCAAGCATCTCTGAATATAGGCCCATTTGAGGCACTTTATGGAAGAAAGTGCATCACACCAATAAGTTGGGACAACCCAGCTGATAGATCATTGATTGGGCCAGAGTTGCTTAAGGAAATGGAAGAGAAGATGTCAAAGATAAAGTATAATTTAAAGAATGCTCAAGATAGGAAGAAAATCTACGTTGATAAGGGCAGAATTCACAAATAATTATGTATTAGTGATCATGTGTTTCTGAAAGTGAAGGCCAATAGAAGTTCCCTGAAATTGGGAAATTGTTCCAAATTGGTAGCTCGTTATTGTGGTCCATTTGAAATCCTATAAAGGATTGGGCATGTAGCTTATATGCTTGTGTTACATGAATCTATGACCATTGATAATGTATTCCATTTATCATTGCTTAAGAAATATATACCTGATGTTAATCATGTTATTGATTGGAATGTGATCCAGGTGGAGCAAGAAGTCTCTTTTCAAGTGCATCCGGTATGCATTCTGGATCAGAAAATCAAGCATCTCCATAATCGATCCATAGGGTCAGTAAAGGTCCAATGGAACTGGTATGGTCCTGAGGATGCAACGTGGGAGCATGAAGCGACCATGCAGGTAGAATACCTGCATATTTTTGAATACTTTTGAAAATCTTGTTGTAATATGTAAATATGATTCATTGAGGACAGTGAATATATAAGGGGAGGGGATTTTTTGTCCCTTGACCAATTTTTGAGGATCCTTGGTCATGTTTGACCTATGTTTTGGACTTTGACGAGCTATCAAAGGCAGAGCGCAATTCGAAGTGGAGATAAGATTTATTAGAAGTGAGATAAGTGGAATTTTTTGTTTCTAAAGTATGGATCTAGGTATGATTGATAAACTTTATCCTATCTTGAAAAATAGGGCACAAATAGACGAAAGAAGATTTGATTTAAGTAGATCTGATAGAAATAATGAAAGATATGTTATTCCTATGCATAGAAAGGATGTTTGGACTAACAAATGGATGTAGGATCCTATAAATAATTTTTTGCAGGTTAGCTACCATGATCCTAGTATTCAGTACAAGAATGGTTGGGGATCATTTAAGAGGAAGAGAGGATTTAAATATTTGTTACAGTTGCAAAAGATTGGGACATATTTCTAAGGAATGCCCTGGTAAAATACCTAGTTGTCTTTGTTGTAAAGTTGTGGATCATGAAGTTTTAGATTTCCCTAGAATGATTTCTAAGCTTGAAAGAATGAATATGAGACAAGAAAACCTTGACAAAGATAAAGAAACTGAGACCATGATAGAACCCCAGAGAGAATCTAAGACTGTACTATTGCATATGAAAGAAACCCTGAATGATCACAGAAATATCAACTTATCAGAGATCTTCAAAGAAAAAGAATACATAGAAGCGAGAATAGGAAACTTCAACATTGATTGTGTTCTGGATGAAGAAACACAGCTGAATGCCATGACAGAAAGAACTTGGGGAGATTTAGGAATGCCTGTTATGATTCCTTCATTGGGAGGAATAGGATTATTTAAAGGAAAACTGATAACCCTATGTGGAAGACTCACCCAGATATATATGAGTGCTCATGGAACTTCGACAGAGGAAGATTTTGAGGTTGTTAAATTTATTGAGAACAACGCTCTATTTGCTATGTTACTAGGAAAGCCTTCGATTGAAAAGGATCAAGCTAGAAGAAAAGAAGACGAAGTCTTAGAGCGGAAGAAGAAAGAATTAAAAGATTTTGTGACAAGAAGGATAGCACACTTGATCGAATAACAGGAGAACAGATCGAAACTATTTAGAACCAGAAACTTGTATGTTGAAGTTGAGAGAAACAAGAAGACTCACAGATGAGTAGATCATATACCCCAGAGAGAAAAGAAGTATTACCCTTGAATGCTATGAAAGAATATCAAAAGCGTGAAGTTACTGTGCCAAAAGAAGACAAGAATCAGAATGGAAAGAGGAATATCGAGATACAGATCACTGGAAAGAAGGCTAGAAAACTAAGTAAGAAGAGAGAAAAGTTTGAAAAGTTATAGAAGGTTCCAGAGGAAACTTCATAGAAGGAAAATTTACAAAATTGGAACTTCGACAGGATAGCAGAACAACGCCACATGGAACTTCGCCATGGCAAAGCAATATAGCCATTGGAAATTGTATAACCATTAGGCTGACACCTCGAACAGTTAAAATGACACTTATGATCAGAAATCTCGCCACCAAACCATTGGGGCCGCGCCATAATGGATGGAACTGCATTAATGAAGGCTTCTCGCCCGTTGGAGAGATCTGTTACCTAGTTGTCTACTTATTTCATCGAGCATTGCACTAAGAACACTTTTTCCAACCGTGATTATATGATCTTGTAGATTAGTTAATTTTCCGTAGTGATCATCGAGCTATCAATATTCATCCCATTGCATTGATTAGTTTCCCTTAAAACCTGAGACATTTAACCACGAGCGTGTATGTCTGAAGAACTTAGCGGAGTCGAAGAGTCTGTGAAGGAGGTACTCATCGACCTCATGACTAAAATACTAATGTCTGAAAGGGTAATGTCTGTGGGTGTACAATCATCATCAACGAGAGGAGTGCAAGCCTCTCCATCGACTGCTCGCGGATCCGAACCATCCTGAGTCGCAGTAGAAAAGAGAACCAAGCATAGAGATGACCTAGAAAATGCAAAGCTAATCCTGACCATCTTACCCAACTACATCTCATCGCTGGTCAGCGTAGTGAGTCGTGAAAGTGTACCTAAAGACTTTGATTACACCCTAGTTACTCCATACCTCCCAAAGGGGATACGTGCAGTTAGAGAACAGTAGGATAAGATTCCAATGTTGAAGTTCAGCGACTTCAACCTAGGAGACCGCAAGAACCATAGTATGCTCACCTCTTTTAAATACGTAACCAGGATGAAGGGGAAGAACTCAAAAATAATCCCCCAGCCCTGGACGATGAACCTCGCACAGTCCACCTTGTTGAATGTAATGAAGATCCCACACTTTGGACGACACCAGGAGGTTAATGCCTGTGTTAAGCTCCTACTCTCATGTTACCATGGCAGCTACTTATGGATAGAATTCCATATCACATACGATTGGATGTTGATCCATAGGATCACCAAATTGAGCATGCAAGGGCCCGACCCACAGGTCTTCTATCCAGGGAAGGTTATAGATCACGCATTACCACAGAAGATCAAGGATACCTACGACGATGTTGAGAAGGGGATGTAAGGCTAGAAGGTAGCTTCCATTTATAATGACGCAGTGCGCCTGGCATGCCAATTAATCATAGGAAATATTGTGAGAAAGAATAGACCCACACAGGTCACAGGGTTTGTCGTTGACCTCACCGGGAAATGCGTGGAAGGCCTACAGATGAACTGGGTAAATTACCTAGTTAACCAGTTGGAATTAGACTGTCGCGAAGCACAAGATCAAGGCTACGAGTTCCACTTTAGCTGGCTCCTAATCCTCATCGTGTTTACTGCTTGAGAAATGCCAGAAGGTGTGACCTTCCCGGATATCGAGTCGTTCAAGCCGCTCACTGCGAAGTTAACCACGCTCTGGTACTCGAGTGATATGGAAAAATAGTGGCAGTCGAATGTGGTATTTCATACGTATTATCTCCAACTAAAGAGGGCTATCAAGGTTGAACCTCACATGACGCCAAACACCCTACAGCGGTTCAGGCCCCTTACGAAGTTCTTCACAGATCGACACTTCATCTATATCACTGCATGAGAAGACGAGCACAAAGAGGAGTTGTAGTCGTACTACAAGCTCACAGAGGAGGACATCGAGGAGATAACTAAGGACTGGTGAGAAGACCTCCTTCTCCCTACTAACCTTGCAGAGATGTCTAATCCCAAACTTGAAATCTCAGAGGCCGCTCACAAAGAACATGACACACCTGGAACCAATAGAAGGAAGAATACCAAACAAGTCTAAGACTTGAGAGGTGCATCAGAAGAGATTGCTTCAGTATCACCTAGCCGAGGGGGTGATGACGAAGTAGAAGAGACAAATGGAAAAGAAGACCAGCAGAAGAAAGGAAAAGCCACACCGCCCAGGGATCTTACTAATAAGGTTGATCCCTTGAAGAAAAGGAAGGTTTCTCCCACAAAACCCACTTCCCAAAAGAAATCCAGAGCCACCATGACTAAGATGCATACTGTGCTCACTATTGATGACTTTGACTTCATCATCGCAGTTGTGAACGATGCCTCACAGGAAATATTACAGAAACATGAAGACAAGCATGAGGATATGTACGACAAAATCGAGGTTGAACTCAGAGGGGTACAGTAGGCCCTTCAGTCCAGTCGCACAGTGTCCACTGCGCCCCTACCATCAAAAGAACCAGAGTTAGGAGATGAGTCTGCCCAATTCCATATACTAGCAAACGTGACCGAAGCTCGCCTTCTTCGTGCACAGGAAGAAATAGAACAAGCCACAAAGGCCTTGAAACAAGTGCAAGAAGTAGTCTTAGAACAACTTCAAGTTGCGGAACAGGAGAACGTTTCTCCCCAGAAAACATTTGAAGAGGAGAAAGTGCAAATCCAACAAGAAAAAGAACATTTGCTCGCAGAACAACTTGAAGTGAAAGAAGTAGTCAACAAATAAATTTGATCTGTGATGGGCTTGGAGAAGAAGGAGGAAGAACTAGTAGATCATCAAGTGGCACAACTCGCAGAACCTATCCAGCAGCTACAACAAAGAATAGCAGACTTAGAGCTCTGAACAGTGTACTCTACATGATGTGTGAGATCAAAGAGAAGCGACTGCTCGAGGTGCAGTTGAAAGAATCAAGGCCCTCACCTTGGAATGTAAACAACTGATTGATCGCAGTGCCCAGACCTATGAGAGACTCGCCGACGATCCTGAATTGAAGGCACTGGAGTCACAGCTCCAGGAGGTGAAACAACGAGAAGAAATAGTGCAAGCATAGTTGAATCCCCTATCATCACTTGAAAGGATGAAGCGATCCCAAGAGTAGCGCATTGCTCAATGACAGGTCCACACCATTCAGAGCAGAGTCATGGAACTAACTCAGAGGTTCCAACCTATACAGGATGAGGCTTGCCAACTGTTCGTAGAGATCGAAGTCCGAGGAGAAAAACTGGAGAAAGTCATCACTACAGCTGAACAATGCTTAGAGGGACCTATCAACAAAGAATTCATCCAAGAGTTCGTTGAACAGGAGGCCGAAGCATAGCAACAAGTCGAAGCGGCTCAAGCCAAGATCAAGGGTTTTGAGGCAGAGATACCTAGACCAGAGTGACTTGGGACGAGTCATAGGTGAGTGTTGGGGGCATGTTGGCACTTGACCAAGTTTTGAGGATCCTTGGTCATGTTTGACCTATTTTTGGGACTTTGACAGGCTGTCAAAGGCGGAGCGCAAGTTGAAGTGGAGATCGTGGGATCTCAACCCCCTTTTAGGAATTTTTGGGTTTTGGAATTATGTAATGGGTATGGGGATGTCGGCCCATGGGTTTACCCATGCTTAGGCCCCTTTTTTTAATATATAAATAGATGTTAGGCGATGTAAGAAAGAGATAGTAACTGACTACTTAGTGCGAGCCACTGTTGCTAAGTGCAAAAAGTAGATCTGTGTGATTCGGCTTTGTGAGCACTGTGTGAGACTTGCAAGGCTAAGTGAAAGTGATTATGGAAGGTTGTGTAAATCTTTGTTCTTAGATATACTTGAGGAAGGAGGATCTAGCGGAGTGCACGCAAATCTCATGTCCTATGCAGAGTAGGGTTTTTGTGGCTTTGTGCATGTAACTGATTGATAGAAGATAATAGAAGAGAAGAAGAGTTGGTGGGCGTAGCCCCAGGTCGGGGGTGAACCACGTATATCCTGTGTTGTGGTGCTTTGTGCGATGTATTGATGTGTTTATGTGTTGACTTTCTTAAGTGATTTGATATAGATGAATGTTAGGTAGATCTAATGTTGATTTGTGCTTAATAATGAGAGTGAATGCTAGACCTGACCTATGTGAGTGTTCTTAGTGCTTGAATATGCTAGATCAGATATGTTTCTTTATGCTAAGTGCTAGATCTGGTTGAATACTACGATGCTCAGTAATTAGGATTTCATCTGTGAAGTAGATGTTGGTTAAATATTGATTAACTATATTTCTAAGTGATCTATAAGGTGTTACAATCACATATCGGTGTCCCAACTAAGGTTGCAGACACTGGAGTCCTGCAACCACCTCTGCATCTACCTCGGGTGAGACTTCATATGCTTCACAGGTGTTGTCGAAAGGGATAGTAGTTAGGTATTTTTTGGTGCGCTCTTGAGCATTGAACCCTGGGTCTGCCCCTGTGCCAACAGGATTGTAATACCCCAAGGTCGATCCCTTGATGAATTTTGATTATTTTTATAGGCTGGTGAGCCAAGTGATTATAAGCTATGAGGATTATGTGATGATTAGGCCATATATCCTATATGCTAAGGCTAGTGAGCCTATTTTTGTATATCTAAATACTCATATTGTTAATATAAATACATCATTGTGTGTAGACCGACCACGAAGAAAGAGTTATGAGGGACTAACCTCCACTAGATAGGGAAAGGGAAGGGGATAAGAATCTAGGAAAAAGGGCTAAGCTAGAGGGATTATCTCTAAGGGAATAATATTATATTATTATTTACTAAAGACTAAGGTTTGGGAAATAACTGAAGTTATCCTAAGTTCCTATGTGGAGGGGAATGAATGATAAGTGGATCTCATGCGGCTTCATGAAGACAGGTGTCTGATTTGGGACATGAATTTTTATGTGGGGAAATTAGTTCGTTGTTGGGGGGTTCACTCTTCATTCGTTCCATGCTTCCCACACACTCACAGACAAACACACTGAGCCATCCTCTCCATCATTGACCTCTGCAACATTCACGCGCCTCTGGAACCTGAGCATTTTTGGAGCTATCTCGTACTTTGCCTGTGAAGCATAGCACGACTACACAGTTCTTGAGCCATATATTGCACCCTATCCATTTTGTTATTGTTGCCCATGCTTTTTCTCTGGACTGGTGTGGCTTGCTATCATTTCCATAGCCCATGCCTGATTTTGTTATTGTTATTACCCTCAGTGGATTGGCCTGGCAGATGGATTGAAGAAGCAGGTTGTCAGGTTTATGATAAAATATCTACAGGTGAGAGAGGTTGTTGGGGAAGTGATTTTCCCAGAGGGATCCTCATGATAGTTGTAGTGCTCTGAGACTTCATGTCCAACTTGTTGTTAAAGCCCTGGAAGGGGAGTGGGGAAGTCAAAGGACTGTCGAGCAGAGAAGGGGCACACTCCCTGGGGTGGGACAAGCATGTGTGGAATGAGGGACTATAATTTGTGGACGTGAGTGGACTCCTGGGGACAAAATCCTTCCTAGATACCTTTTAACCTCAGCCTAGACTAGGATTTCCTTTACTCTGGGTCGATTTTAGTCCCATCTCGGGGGTGACCCACTGTTGATAGCTTGGAGCAGTGTGGTCTAAAGCTGGGAGGTTCGTGGAAGGTCTACACAAAGTTGGTGGGCATCAATTAAAAGATGAGTATCAATTTTGTTAATGTCACATGATGTGTTTAAGTACATGTTTGTTATTTATAACAATTGCATGTGTCTGTTGCATGTATGTTTTATAGTTAATTCTACATGAATCTGTGTTGTAGGATAATGTTTATGTCTATTTAAATTTGCATTATATATATATATATATATATATATATATATATATATATATATATATATATATATATATATATATATATATATATATATATATATATCATATAAATAAAAAATTTTTTCAAGGGACGTGCCCCAACAGGTGACTGGGGGTGTGTTACAATGTGGTATATGAGCTTCAACAGAGAATAATTGTAGTAGCATGGCTTGGCTTTGATGGTTGGGTGTGTTACATTACTCAAACGATCCACTAGAGGGAAAGAATATATGGTTCAACCAAAAATTATGCCATTTTGGTGACATGTCAGATCCATGGAAGAAAACACTCTTGGGATCTATCTTAGTCGAAGGTCATACTGTCACTACCATTGTGGAAATGGATTAGGCCTTATATAATTCTAGTGCACGAGAGGGGGTCTGACTAGGGATATGATGATGGTCTCAGGTGATGCATCCACCGAGAATGTTAATTGCTAGACTAGAAACCCTATAGAGAAGTGTGTCAAGCCAAATTTAGAGGATCTATGGGAATCATCCCAAAGGATTGCAAAGTACAAGGGTTTAATGTGGGAAATTGATTACACTAAAGTCACATTCACTCCAAAAGAGAATTGCAAGGACCTCAAACCTGTGTTCGATGGTTCAAACATAACAACCAAATGACGCATAGAGTTTGGTTTCATTGGATATCAGTTGGATATCAACCACATGATCAACTCTTCAATCTTTGTCTCAGAGAAATTAGGGTTTTAGGATGTGGAGGGTGATAGGAAACAAAAGCAAAGAAAATGTGTAAAAAAGAAACACAAACCTATCAACCTATTTTTGGGTGAGAAGAGAAAGGTAAATAAGATTTTAGGGATGGAGGACATGGTTCTTGTAGGTCATTTTATAGGTAGAAGAATGAGCTTTGAAACTATAAAGGTCTGGACGAAATCAAAATTTGAGCCCACTATAAGTTCACATTCCCAGTGCATTATTATTGGTAAGAAGATGGATGGTATGAACCATCCAAATGCTAAGAGATGTTGAAAATATCCTACATAAAAGGTGGAAATGGAGAGCACAACCACCTTTTCACAAGAAATGGCATCTAGATCTCAATGCAAGATATTCTAGGTTGGATATCATGTCAGCCTAGGTAAGGATATCGGGGCTACCTCTAGTTTTTTGGTCAAAAGGAGTATTTAACGAAATTTGAATGCACTTTGCACCTTTTATGAAGATAACATGTTGTTCAGATGCATCGGTTATCTAGGTATAGCTTGTATTCTTGTTGGACTATACAAAAGAAAAGGATTGGCCAAGTCAATGGATATAAGAAGTAGTTTGAAACATTTTCACATGAATATATACTACATAGGTATTCCCTTCAGACGTGTTCACTTTCATTGCTATGGACACTTAGTAGCTAAATGCTCCCTCACTACCCAAAAGAAATATTTGGACACTAAAGAAAAACTCGGGAGATAGCAAGGATGTCTTGGTAGGAAAGAATACAAATTTGAGAATGATGGAGAGTCAAAGGGAAAATAGGACAGTTGAATTCCCAAAAGAAGCTCCTTCGATCGTGGTATAATATGCTCTTTTAGAGACGCATAGAAACCCACCTTCTATCAAAATATCAAAGTATAATATAAGATCAAGGAATACACTAACTCTACATTTCCTAGCGAAACTAGAAGGGGGTTTGGGTCACTTAAAAATAGAGAAAAAAAATCCCCACACAGTGGAAGGAAGTCCTTTATGTCTCTAGCACAAAAACAAGCTTCCTTAAAAATAAAATGTGGAAAACAATTGTCCTTAATTTGGGATCTTAGAGAAAATTCCCATAAAGAGGATTTAAAATGATTTAGATGAAATTAAATCGTTGAGGGATAGCCAATCCCACAAAAAATTGGCCTTAAAAATATTGGTAGAGGCTTCAAATCCCTCAATCATTCTACTGCAAGAAATTATGACTGATGGTGAAAACATTACTTCGAAACTATAAAAAAAATTAGTAGACAGAAATTTAGCTATATTGATTCTATAGGGAGGTCACGAAGGAACATTATTGGGTGGAAGAAATGTTCATTTACCTTTTCTAAATCCTAGGCGTTTACTTCAAGTTGAAACACTACTATGTTCTCTCTGGATCTTGGAAAACAAATTACTATTTTGAATGTATATGAGCATTACATGGACAGAGTGGATGACAGGTTCTTCCATAAATATTGGTTTCTCTCTAGCTTAGTGGTAGTGGGAGGAGATCTATCCTTTAGTCTAGGAGACTCAGAATTATGGGGACTTGCTACATAGGAGGATTGTCTTTCTAGTTACTTTTTGAAAAAACTCAAAGAAGTAGGATTAGTGAATGTGGAACCAACTCAATTGACATGAACCTAGCCAAATAAGAGAATAGGAAAGGCTAGTATATCAAAGAGACTTGATCAATTCTAGATTTTTGAAGCATTCCTTGACGAATCAACTAGAATCAAACAATTTGTTTCCTCAGGAGCAGATTCCGATCATAATCCATTCATTTTGGAAATAAACCCTGCCCAAGAAAAACCTGTTATTCCTTTCAAATTGAATCCAAAATCGATGAAGGAAGAGGAGTTTATAAAAAATATAAAATATGTATGGGTGCCTTATGATGGAGACTTGAGAGAATTTGCACCCATACAATTCCATCAAAATTTGAAAAAATCCAAAAAGGTAGTTATGAAATGGGCAAAGGATAAAAAGTAGAAGCATGAAAAAACACTTAAGGAAGTGGAAGAAGCTTTGGAAGTACACTACAATAGTGTAGGTTTTTTTTATTTAACAGAGGATCAGAAAACATAGGTAAAAAGGCATGAGGACAAACATAAGCAATTACTCCTGGAAAAAGAGAAGGAATGGAGGCTCAAAAGTAGAGTGTTATGGCTTCACACACGAGATGACAACACCAAGTTTTTTCATAGATATGAAAATTTCAAGAAAAACATTAACTCAATCTAGAAAAAATAAAGGAAAGATGGTTCAAGAGCAACAAATTTCAATGGGATGGTAGAAGAAGGGGTAGATTACTTCTCATGTCTTTTCAAAGAAGACTCTTGAGCCACCATAGGAGAGGTAATAAAATTACAAAATTCCTTCCCAAGTTTTGTAAATGTTGAGGACAATCAAGATTTGATGGAGGAAGTTGGGAAAGAAGAACTCATTATGATTATTAAAGTTTCCAAAAGGACAAAATTCCTAGACCAAATGGCCCTCCTTTGGGATTTTTTCTTGGGTGTTTTGAGTTTATTGGAGAATATTTAAGAAGAGTGGTCAAGGAAATTAGAACAAGAAGAAATATTCTTGGACCTTTCATCACAATGTTTCTTGCACCAATTCCAAAGAATGATAATCCAACATCTTTGAAAAAATCATACCAGTTTCCTTATGCAACTGTATCTACAAAATCATATCCAAGGTAATAGAAAGGAGACTAAAAAGGGTCTTGTCAAGGCAATGGGTATTTAGAAGGAAGACAAATGCATGAGGCTATAGGAATTGTTGAGGAAGGACTCCATTTGATCAAAATCAAGAACCAATAATCAATGGTGGTAAAAGTTGACCTCTCCAAATCATATGATAGGGTAAGGTATATTTATCTCGAGCATAGTCTTATTAATCTAGGTTTCAATCATCAATTTGTAGTATCGATAATTAATTGCATTACATCTGCAACTCTTTTTGTTATGATAAATGGGACACCTTCTCCCTTATTCAAGTTAGAAATAGGTATAAAACAAGGATTCCCCTTATCCCCTCTCCTTTTCCTTTTAATTGATAAAGGATTGATCAAGTTATTAAAGGAGGATTTAGAAAATGGTAGTTTTAAAGAGTTTTAATTGGACAATCTTGTAATATCACTCATTTACCATTTACTATTTGTTGATAACATACTTATATTTTATGAGGACTTTTGTTGATAATTTTAAAGACATTATGGACTTATTCTATAAAGAAACAAGAATGAAAATAAATTTAGAAAAGTCAACTCTCTCACTATGGGGTATACCTAAGCAAGAAATGAACCACTTTTCTCAAATTCTTCCTTTTAAATTAATATACCTTGACATGGGACTAAAGTACTTGGCTTTCCACTTGAATCCAAACATGTATAAAAAAATATATTGGAAATGGTTTTATACCTGATAAACACTTGATGTAATAAACACTTGATGTAATAAGTGGATATTCCAAGGAGGATTCCTAGTACTAGTAAAAGTTGTATTGGAATCAATCCTTATATTTTGGATGTCACGTGCATGGATCCAGAAATGAGTTCTAGAAGTCATTAGAAATATATTATATAGATATATATGATATCGAGATAATATATAGATATATAGGGTCGGGAGATAAAGGGAAAATTGGTTTTTATCTGGCTTCATGGAAGAAACTAGCACTTCCAAAAGAAAATGGAGGATGGGGTTTAAAGAACTCGTTTATCTTTTGAAAATCAATAGAGGAAAAATATGTGTGGAGGTTAATTTAAGGGACTAAGTTATGGGTTTAGGTAATTAAATCCAAATACATTGCACCATTTTAGTAGAGGAATGGGTCAGGAAACCTATAACGCAAGCATATAATGTTTCAATAATGTAGAAAGTAGTTATCGTTGCTTTCCAATTGGTGGGGAACTAGCTGATATGGAAAGTAAGAAAAGGAGATAGAGTTTAGATTGGACTCAATCCATGGGTGGGAAGTAAAGGAAGATACATATTACCCCCGCAATTGATATTAGAGTCAATAAGAAGAGGATAATATATGTTAAGACAGGTTGCAAATTGGCACAAAACAAACCTTTGGACATCGGAATGGCTAACCTGGAGGGAGTTAGGAATTGAGTAGGAGTATGTTATTGAATGGCAGAGATACAATGGAATTTTGAAAGATAGGATTGTCAGAATAAGATAGGAATAGGGTAAGTTGGTATGGTCCTTAAACTTATCAGGTGATTATGTTCCCAAACTTGGATTTAAATCACTTTTTGTTTAGAATGTTTCTGGATACACTATGTACCTGGTTTCAAAACGTCCAATGTTTCAAGTGGACACTCCACCCATCATCAAGGACAAAAAAATCTCATAATAAGGAAAAGAGTGTCAAGTTATGTATTTAAAGAAGTGGATAGGTAGGTGAACATTGAGAGAGAATTAGGTAAGTGGACAAGATCGATTAATGACGGTGGAAGGTCTAGGGGTGGAAGAGAGTGGGGTAAGAGACGAAGGATTGTTAGGTAGGTTGTGAGATACAATATTGAATAAGGAGGTTCACTCACCTCGATGTTTGGGAGATGGATTAGGGGTGGGATTAGAAGTTATTAAAGAGGAGATTTCCGATGAATGATGGTTTGAGGAGATTGTTAAATTAGAGGCATTTTCTGCATTAGGAATTGGCTTGCTTAATGAGGCGAAGTGCTTGGTATCAAAGTGATGGATAGGTTCATGTTGCATGGTGGAGATATCAGAGCTAAAAACATAGGAATCGATTAAAGAATTAGAGGATGTGTCAGTTAGATCATGAAAGGAGTTGTTAAGAAAAGCGACTGGGGGAGAGCAGGTTAGACACGGGTTTCGTAAGACTGGGAAGAATCATGTGAAACATCAGGGTTATCATTTTCATGAGCGGAGGTGGGGGTTTCATTTAAGACGCGCTGAGGGAAGTGAGTTCAGGGTTGATTTGCTCAAAACTTGGGATTATGAGGGAGTTTCACGAGTAGGAATCTAAAACATTGTGAGGATCGGGAGGTGTGATGTACAAGGAGGATGATGAAGAAGGCGTGGACATGTTGGAAGCAAGTTTTATAACGAAAGGAAAAATATTAGAGTTTGGAGACTGTGTCGCACATGCTAAGGAAGGAAGAAAGTAACAACATGAATGGTGGTGGAAATTTTTATGGAAACTAAAGAGTCCAACCAAGCCCAAAATTTTTATGTGGATGATCTTAAACAATAGGGCACCCACATGGGACATACTACAGAAAAGAACTTTCATTGGACCTGGTTGGTACAATTTATGTCTAAGGGTAGAAGAAACAAATGTACTATCATTATGACCTACCCTTTTACAAATGAAGTTAGGAAGGAAGTGGAAAAGATTATAGGGTACCAAATTGTATGGGTAGGTGATTATATTGAAGTGGTATTTAGGTTATGGTGTGCCAATAAGGATACAAAAAAGATTAGATATCTTCCCCTAAACTTTACATGGGGATTTTGGTTGGCCAAGAATATGAAATTGTTTGAAGGAAAATAAGAACTACCTTTAAAATGTGTTGTATAGGATTTAAGCATCTTAAATGCACACCCACAATCTCAAGAGAAAAAATCAAATCATGGTCACATGGAAGAGATAATAAATAAGAACTTACCATGGGTATACTTTGATGGTGCCTCTCAAGGTACCCCTCCCAAGGGTGGAGTAAGAATAATATTGTACTTATCACAAAACCATAGCATTAAATTCAAATATGGAATTGGGAAGGAATCAAATGACTTTTGTGAGCTTATGGACCTCAAACTGATTCTGAAATTGGCCCAAGAATCATGAGTTTCTCATATCCAAATTTATGGTGATTTTATTCTTGTAATCAATCGGTGTGCAAGAAATAACATTGAGAAAATTTACATTACGAACCATGTTTAATGATGCACAGTCACTACTTTCATCTTAATCTCATAAATATCCTTTTCACACATCTACAGGGACAAGAACATTATAGCAGTTGAACTTTCCAAAGATGGAATAGAGTTGAATGGGGAACTTGGAGGATATCAATACAACATGAAGGGAATATATTTGATTATGCACATGAGTCTTGGATATAATTGTGTTTACTTATATTTATGTTTCTTGTATAAGTGTGAGAACTAATTTCGGTAGATAAGCCTAACAACATATTTATTTATGGTTTATTTTGAGATGATGACAAAGGACTTCGTTAAAAAAATTTAATACTATATATACGGTGGGGTGAAGAGGCATGTGAGGTCGAAATTTATGTACAAGGCTGAAAGAGATTTTATTGAATGCATATAGCATCTGATACATTGTAAAAAAAAAGTTATTAATAAAATTACAAAAAAAATCTGGGAAAAACAAGTATTGGACCATTCATTTTATTGCCACTCATCCTCTATCATCTAAGTAATTTGTCTATAAAATATTTGTTGAAATTGCAACTTTTTTTTTGTTGAAATCATTGTTTTTAATGCAAAAATGGCTTCAACACCCTTGAATACCCCTATTGGAACTTAATTGTGTCATGTCAAGGATTGATATTTACAATTCCATCATTCCAAAATTACTCTTGCTAGATTTTAATCAAAAAATACTAATTTCCCTTCCCATTATTTAAAACCACTAGAAAATAATGCGTTAAGGTTCTAAATGTCAACTACTATTTATTATTATTTCATTAAATCTAAATTTAAAATAATAATAAGTATAATAAATTTCCGTAACTAGAAGTGGCCATTGTCAAAATCTAGACACCTATGACACCTAACAAAATTTTCAATTTGAACCCAAAATGGTTGGAATTATACTTTCATATAAAAGTACAAACTCATTGTACATCATTTTTGGAATATGTATAAATGTTAGACATAAATGTGTTGAATATATAAGGATAACTATGGAGAAGAAAACTTATTCCAACTAGGATGTTGCAAGACCAAAAGACTTGGGTGGTTTGGGTTTGAAGAATATTCACATGTTTTTGGTCACTAAGTGTGTTTGGAAGTCGATTTCTTGCAAACCAATCTGGTGTTAAGTAATTTCCCTGAAGCATATTGATCTCAATTTTGTAGAGGGTTGGATCAAAAAAACATGCAAAACGACTCATAATATTTCAATTATCTAGAAGGTTATTGTTATAGATTTCCCCTGATAAGTAAGTGGTTAACTTGGAAAGTTGGTATGGGGGAAGAATGCATATCAAGTGATGTAGGAACATCGACCCACCTTTCGAGATATCAACAAAATGAGCTTCTAGAAGGAGGAAACGTTGGAAGAGGACATGATTTTTATCTTGTTGGCACCAAATCGCCCTTTCAAAGAATGAAATCTATATCCTCAAGTGATCTTAGGGAACAGTTAAGGGATTTGTGGAGAGAATAGTGGATCCAAAATGATCCACAATGATGTACTTTTCCTTTAAATTGTGAAGTTGTGATGTATTGAAGGAGACCATTCCAATGGAGATTAGGCCCACCATGGTGCCATTGTAATGTAATTGCAAACTCACAAAATGATTGAGTGAGGTTTAGTTTGTGAAATTGATTTTATGTTGATGAATTTCCATGTGAAATCTATATGTTGAAACCCTACTGAGTTAAGTATGTTTGCATTGTTATACATAGATATTTCCATATCTAGAATTATTGAGGGTGTTGTAATGACGGCTTATGTGTTTCTTTTGTGAGTAGTTTGCATAAGGGATGAGTTGTGTGTTTGTGAAGAATCATTGATTGTATGCAACGATCAATACCTAGAAACTTCATGTGTAAATGAAGATAAACATTGGTCAACTCCTTGATGAAGGAATGCATCCAAATCGTTGGGAATGAGATGTTTTCAAATGGCTGAAGATTGCGAAGTGGAACGTGGATTGTTGGAGTTGATGCAGTAATTCCATTTCATGGTGTTGAGTGTGCATGTGAGTTTATAATGCCTGGGTTCTTTTTTTAAATAGACTCCATTCAAGTTAAAGGAATAAATTCCCATAATGATTATAATTTGGAGGAAAGACAAGAATTTAATATTCTTGTAGCGCTTTATTGAAGAGAGA